>VZTT01075809.1:41053-64967 GCA_013400855.1 Buphagus erythrorhynchus
TATGTTCTTTGCTTCTTTATATAGACTGCACTTTTGCCCAAAAGGCACTGTGCAGTTTCTAAATGCCGAGGCAAGAAGAACTGGCTCATAATTGAACATAGATTCAAATAAAGCTCCAACACATCATTTCTGTAAAGCATTGGACAAACAATGCCATCTTTCTCTTTTTCATATTTAAATAATACTTTTACAGTTTTATCTACTTGAATTGTAACCTTTTCAAAGACAGGCTGTTTGAACAGTACCTTGTTTAAAGCCCTGCCTCATGCAAGTGGAGGTGTTTATTGCAGATAATTACTTATGAATAAGCCTTTGTCCCAAATAGCTTACAAGGGACCAAGCTCATTCCACAAAACCTGATGAAATAAATCAGATGGCATTCATGTTCAGTTGGTACTGACTTGACCTGAATTCAACCTGTTTGATATAAAGATGAAAATCTTTCCATATCATTATAAAGCCCCTTCAACCATTCATCATCTCTAATTGCTGACTTCATTATTCCCTAGCTAAGCATCAGGCCCACTATTCATAATAGCTTTATAATAAGCTGCTTCATTCTCTAGAACCCATATTCTTTGTTTTCTCACCTTGTCTCCCTTTTAAGTCTTCATTTGGTCAGAAGAACAAGAGAAAGAGCAAAGCGAACACTTGCTCCCCATTAGCAGTCCCTGCATTTCCAATTGAAGCCCAGACTGGCCTCACAGAATTCGTGTTCCTCTCCTGTGTGCAGCTTCGGCTAGTGCCCTGTATTGTCAGGGTTGGTAGCCTTTTCATTTCCCCCTCAGCATGTTTCTGTGCAGACATCAAAAGCATGTTGCCTCAGGCAGGCAGAGCAGTCCTTTGTCATTTAACACATTGCATTTCCCAGGATAGCTGTTTTCTGGCAACCAGATTGTGGGGGTGGCATTCCTTCAGATGGAGGTGGCTAGGAAGGGATGGAGGAACCTTTATCAGAAAGATTACAAGGCATAATTACAAAATACACATAATTCTGTATTTCTCGAAACAGCTAGAAAAATGGCAAAGTATGGCCAGGGGAAAAAATAGTGCCTTGGTAGGAAAAGCTTATTTGCAGTTATAGTGTATGAAATCTCTCAAGAAGGAAAGCTGCAGGTTCCCTGGGGAAGAAGGCCAAACAGTTTCTCTGGAGAAAACTGAAAAGCTAGGTATATTCCCATGAGCACAACTCTGGTGAGCTTCTTACCAAAGGGCTGTAGCATGGTCACATCCCACTCAAATATCTTGTCTGAGTGGCTGAAAACTGTTACCCTCACAAGAAAGCTTGGAACTTGCAGAGTGCAGAAGTACACTCGCACACACCTGAGACTGCTTTTGGTTGTTATCTCAAAGGTGTACAAGTCAGAGGAAGATACTATTGATTGAATGTTTCAGAATTATAGAATAACTTTGGTTGGATGGGACATCCAGAGCTCAAAGCAGATCTAGTTAGATCAGATTGCTTGGGGTCTTATCCCTTCCGGCCTTGAAAACCAACAGAGATAGTAGACAACCTTCCTGGGCAACTTGGTCTTATGCTTGGCTGTAAGTAATTAGTAGTCTCACCTTTAAACCTTAAACTGTTGTGGGGAGGGGAAAATATTTTTTTTTGCAGAAATGTGTATTTCAGTGCTAGCATCACAAGATTGCAAACTGTGTTCTCTCATGAATCTTTTCTCAGCATGCTCTTCAAATACTGCCTATGAACACTAAGTTCCTAGTTGTTCATGGTGATGTAAGGAACATAGATGTGTTTGACCCCTTAGTATACGTTTTGGTGATGTATTTCCAGCAATAACCCACAAAGTGATTGAAAACTTCCATCTGCTATTGGCCTCATGATGCACTTAGAGCTGTCCCAAAGTCTTGAACCAACAAAGTCTTGAAGCCAGGATGCTTTAAGCCCAGAGGATGACTGCTCTAGAGGAAACTTGAAGATCATTAGGACAAAAAGTCTGTTAAAATGTCAGAGTACATTGTATACTGCAGTCCTAAGCTCTGCTGGGGCCCCTTGGAATTTTTGTAATGCAAAGTAATAAAAAAGATCTGCAGTGGGTTTTACCACTGTTTTGCTGCATTTACTCCACTGTGAATGAAACGTGTATTGTACTGCAGTCCTTCTAGTTCAGCCTTCAGTCATATTCTTCTCTGGTTTAAACCTCTGGGAAAGCGAACTCCTGCCCTTTGTGCTACCTATATTCCCTGGAGACTTAGGTTTTGACAGATAGACATCATGGATCATACAGGTGAATCAGTTGAATCTATAAAACCTCCAAAAACTAGCATATATTAGGAGTAAGTTTTTATTTCTTGTGAATAACTTAACCCACATGATGGGTAAGATTTTGAAGAGTACTACAGGTATGTTATTATATACTATGGCAATGCATCACTGAAAAGGCTGAATTAGATTTTAGTTGTTAGTATTTCCTGCTTTTATAAGAGCCCCGAAGAAATTACTAAAATCTAGCCTGGGTATTGAGGCTTTAACCAATGGGCAGATATTAAAGAGCTTGGCAAGAGTCACATTAAAATATGTTCCAGGATTTCAGAAAAAAATGATTATACAGCTGTTTCTTCAGATCCTTTAGCACACCGCAGCTTCTTTGTTTTGACTGCTATTCGAGGTTTTAAAGAGGTAAACAATGCTTAATATGGCTTTTTGTCAGCAATACCTGTTGATGGTGCATGTATTGTCTGTTGGTGTTGTAAAGCCTCATTGTGTTAGACTCTGGGGACAGTGGGAGAAGATGACGTGGGATTGATACAAAGGTGGGATTGATGCAAAGCCAAACTTCTCCCTCCGTGCTTGTGCTTCTCACCAGTCCACAGTGAAAGTACAAGCAGCAACTAAGGGATAGGGGTCTGATGATGAAAAATGACTGGCCCATAGTAAGCAGGTACTAAAAAGAGGAGAGTAAGAACCCTTTTTCTCTCTGCTTCTTTTTGGAGAAAATAAAAAGTTCCTCATGCAAGTTTCTGTACCGTTCAGAGGACCCTTTGTTTATGCTGAAGGAGGAAAGACTGAAAAAGATGCTCGTGGTAATGTCAGAAGCTTCTTCCTTCACTTCAGCACTGCTAGCTCACTGGGTGATATGTATAGAAACTGTATGCTATTCCTAGGGATTTGTGTTGTCTTAATTTCTAATTTGAGAAAAATGTGAGCACTTACTGAAGTGAGGTGATTGACAGTGTGTGCTGCTGTCAGGCTCAGTGGAGGCAGATGCTTGTGAAAGTTTCCCCCTACAGCTTTGCCAGCGTTCGTACCTTAATCAGCCTTTGCAGCCGCCTCAGAACTCTTGGTTCCTGCACTGTTCATGTGTTACTGCAAAGTGCTTTTCAGTGGTGGGGAAGCCCCTGAAGGCTGGGAGGGTCTGTTGTTTCAAAGTCACCCTGGAGGTTTAGGGAGGTGTTCACAGGTTTCCTGATCTCTCATTTCATTCTCCTTCCCTTTAACTTCTTTCTCTTCTGGCTGAATGTTACTTCCCCTCATCTCATGTTCCCAGTTGATTCTACCTGCTTGCCTGTTCATTTGTACCTCTGTTAGATCTCATGAACCTTTAGCTTGTTCTCCCAGCACAGCCTCTCATCCTCTGTCTGAGCTTGATCAGAGTTTGACTTTACTGAACTTGCTGTGTGCCTTTCCTCATGCTTCCGTCCTCCAAAGCTTTTGCATTTTGTGACTTTCTCAGATTGCTTTAAACACACTGGTCCTGGAAATCACAGGAGCCATAGAGAGCTGAAAAACAAATGAAAACCTGTTAGTTTTGTATGGCTGCCCCAGTGGCATACAGGAAACATGGCAAGTCCTAGGCCATTGACCTGGAAAGCTTGGGTAAGAGTCTGTAACTTTGTTACTGCAAATGAGCTCTTTGGGGCCAAGTCTGCCAAACCTATTCTTCTTCATTTGCTGTTTTCATTTCTGTGTGAAAGTATTCCCTAAATGAATGTGCTTCATGCACAGTCATATCCCTGACCTTCAAGTAAACTGTTCTGAACTGCAAGCAACAGACTTAATATGAGTCATTTATAAAGGGAAAAAATCCAGTCATCCCTATTATGTGCTGATTGTAACTTTGTCTGCTGTAGGCTGGTGATCTCAGTAGCCAATAGAGAGTTTCTGAGATAATAACTATCCATTTAATTGCTTGGAAATAAATCTTTTGGTCCGTCTAGCAATTTCAAGCCACGCTCTTACTTACATTGGATGTATTACTTCAACAAAGATTCCTGCAGTGTGATCCTTCTCCATAATTTTGACACGGGAAGCAACTTTTATAACTAAGGATTATCAGCCGGGAGTGTTAGTCTGTACATTCTTGGGGAAGCCGTGCTATTTGATATGATCAGGAATTAATTTGATTAGTTATGTAGACTGAAATGCGAGGGCAGTTTGTGCTGAGAGCAATGCTTGTGCAAGCTGATTGACTTCACTGCAATTGCCTGTGATGGGAAGTTCAGTTTGACCTATTTTCTTAAATTTTACTTAAAGCCAGATGACTCAGACCTTTCTGGAGCCAGGGCAGACAGAGCACTGTGTGTGGCTCAGTCCTTGAGGGGTTTTGACAGGAAGTCCTAGAATTTTGGGATTTTGTGATATTCATGTCTGTCCTGCACACTCTCAAAGGGATAGAGATTCAGGATATCCCAAGTGGCAGTTCTAGAAAGACTGATGTTTTCTCAGGTGTCTGAAGTTGATCACCCAGGATTTCCAGGCGCTAACAATGAAAAGTAGATTTTTTTTCTCAGCATTATTTCTTTTGTTCTTATCTTGAGATGTGTAATTTTTGAGAAAACATGGAGAAAAACATAATGGCATCCTGAAAGATTATGACTGTGACCTGCTTTACTGAGTTTTCTTTGCATTCAAGAGCATCCAGAAAAGGCTGTTCCAAGTCATAAGTTTATCACAGTAGAGCCTTTCTAGGTTCCACCAAGTTTCAAGTTTCTCTATTGCATATTGTAAATCCAGGGCTTCTGCTGTATTTTCCTTGTTATTTTAAGTGAAACACTTGATTTTGTCCAAATTAAAGTTCTTATGAAACAACCGTAATGCACAGCTCTGGAACCCTTCTATTGCCTTCTTTGCTTTGCTTTTCAAACATGTAGTTTTACTTGGAGCCAAGAAAACTGTAAGTGCCTGGTTTTCTCTATCTGTAGGAAGTAGTATAAAACTAACTATGATGTGGGAGCAGTTCTGGCTGTTTGTTAGCCAGAGGTGACCAGTGCTTGACTTTATTTACTCTAGAGGCTTAGACTCCTCCTCTTGACCTCCTCCCTCCCTTTTTGCTGTCTAGGAGCATTTGTGACAAGAATAAGTCATATTCAGATTTTTTCCCCCAGGGGCTTGCTAGACACGCAGGTACGCACAGGCACACCGACTTCTCCCCCTGCTGTGCTTTTTTTAGCAGGCTGTGGGGGAAGAGAACCCTGTGAGGAATTCTAAATGCAGCCTGATACCTGACTGTGGGTTTAGTTTGGTGAGATTTTTAAAAATATTTTTCTGCATATACATATATATAAATATATATGTATATATAAGACAGCTCTGGGTTTGATGGAAGAAAAGCAGAAGGTGGAGAGCTGTTTCTTTGTTTATGCACAGAAAGAAAAAGGTATTTTGGGGTAGCATGGTGTGTGAAAATCCAGGGTATATTGTACTTTATTGTCTCAGTGTCAAGCAGGGAGCAAGGAAGCAGCTGCAATGATGTGTGTCTTCAAGTCACCAGTGCTGTTGAGTTTTGGTATGTGTTAAGGTGTGCAGCTAATGTCATGGAAAAATTCCAATTAACTTGAATAAGCACTGGGTCAGGCCCATATTTTGTAGTGAATCTTACTAGTAGAGTCTATTCCCACAGTTCCAAACACATGGGGCAAAGCAATTATCAGTGTCAGGCTGCAGTCTATATGCTGACATCAACGCTAAATATGATCCTTCCTAAATGGAATGATTAAATTGGCCGCACAGGACTTAATTCAGATTCCTCCTTGGTTTCAGTCTCATAATTGCAGTGAGGTTTTTGGAACCACTTTTTGTTAACTTTAAGATGGCAGCTATATCAAACTCTCAGTTTAGATCGTGCAGGGGTGCTACCAAGTTCCGATTCATGCCTCTGTTCTATCTGTGTCTATTGTCAAGGCAAAAAAGGTTTCCATTCCTCTGAAAGTTATGCAGGATGTGCAATGTGCTCCAAACCGATCATAAAACTGCAGGGCATGCCACATCAAAATCAAATACAAAAACTGAGAGTGGATTTTCTAAGATGGGAGGTAATGACCTTGTTAGGACTGTAGTGACTAATGGCTCTGGTGATAGGACTTGCAGGAAGCTTTGCTACAGCAAGAGCTTCAGCTATAGTTTCAGCATCAAGATTGTCTTCTTTTCAGCATCATCTAAGGCTAATGGTTGCTTGCTCAGCTGTTTTAGAACTCCAGACCCCACATTTGTTCATTGCTGATGTTTACCCTTAGCTTCATCAGGCCTTTGGGCATTGATTGCACATAGATGTTTAGGCATTCAAATGGCAGTTCAGCAACTTTCCATCTGTCCTGCTAGGTAGGATGACATCTTCCTTTTTTATCCTTAGAAGGCCTTTCCCTTCAGTAGTTCTTCACTTTTGTAACAAACAGGTGTTCCTAAGCTTATGTGTTTTTTAAGCTTATGTGTAACCTTTTCTGTTCACTTTCATCACACCATATGGCATCACATTGAAATAAAGCAGGGCTTCTACTAAATAAGGAGTGGACTCCATCATGGCAAAGCATGTGCACAGGATGGGGAGAGCCCTGCAGGTAGAGTAAGAATGAGACATGTGATGCTTCAGCAGTATTGCTGAATGTAGAAAAGCCAGGAAGGGGCATTTTCTTTCCTTTTGTCTTCCTTCAGTTTGCTTTTGTTTGTGCAGCACTCATCACCTTGCTCTCTTGGGCTGAAGACTCTCAGGAGTAGCTGGGATTGTTGCTTAAGAATGTGTTTATAGCTGCAAAACTAAAAAGGTCATATTCTATTTTGGCCTGCTGAAGTCTCAGGTTGATTCTCCCTCCTCCTTGCCCTCCTATTTTTGCTGATGTGCCATGTAGTAAGCAGAATTACTGTCAGCCTAGCACCCTGGAGTCCCTGCAATGGCCCAGAGTCTTCCAGCTGCAGTAACTGCCTGGCAAACAGGAAATATTTGGGTAGCCAGGTTTGAGTTGTGCATTGCAATTAGAAAGATTCTCCACCTGGCAACAAACTCCTTTGACAAATGTCAGCTGTCCTGAGGTGGTTTTGAGGGCACTTTTTGGATAGTAAATTGAAGATGTTACCAAAGGAATTACTGTGCTAGGGGCTGATTACTGTTTTGTAGTCAGTGATCAAATTGTACACATTTCCCTCTTTACTCCAAGCTGATCAGTTTGTATCACTGTGTGTAGCACAACATTGGTGTATGCATTAATCACCAAAGTGGCTGGTAATTAATTTATCTTTTATCTCTTTTTTATTCTCACTGAGATGTTTTGTACCATGAGCAGACAAAATAGGAAGGAAAGCAAAATATTTATAAAAACCTGCCAAGTACCGGGGCATCCCTGTAAAAACATTGCTGCCTAAGTAGACTGCAAAACATGAATCATGGTGTTTTGGTTAGAAAGACTAAACAGCTGAGAAGAAATGATGCCTAATTAGAGACTTGCATTTGTCTAGAATTTTCACATGGACAGTGCTGTAGCTTCTTCAGGGGAACACTACAGCTCTCCAAGACAACATTTGTATCGAAGAAACAAGAATCAGAGGCTTCCACACAATTTCTCTTGTCCACCTATTTGTGCTGGAAGAGAGAGGCTGTCCAGCCCACATGGAAATCTCCATGTTGCTCAGCTGAGGGCTGTAAGGCACACTTGAGGGGTGTCCTGACTGGCATTTTGCACAGTGACACAGCTTAGAGAAAGAAATAAGAGGGAATCTTCTTTTCTGTGGAGTGGAGAATGCAGCTGAAGGTTTGCCTGCTCTTTGAGGGCACAGTGTCCCAAAAAGACTCTTAGCCAAGCGATCTCTGACATGGGAAGACATGATGAAAGGGGGAAGAAAAGAGTATGACAGTGTCAATCCTCAGAGATTTTGATGCAGGTAAGAACCGATATCTCTGTAGTCATCTGTTTAAAGAGGATGCTGCTTCCATTTCGTCTTTATTGACAATGGAGCTGGCACTCTTCTTAATGGCAAAGGCTGCAGGGGTGAAAGAACTGAAGGTACAAATTTTTTCCCCAAGCTTATAGGAGAAGCAAATGTGGGCAGGGAATAGGATGCAAGTTTGTTGATTCACTGTCAAATAACGAATTACCTGACATCCTGTTCACTGATTTTGTTGTCCACTGTGCAATCAAATTATGCCAAGGTTTGTAGCTGTGTACTAAGGCAGTAAAAGAGTTATTAGACTTTTTTTTTTACTTATCTTTAAAAAGGCAAAGCAAATCCTTTTCTGCAGGACTACCGTAGTACATTTATTTTACATTATTTGTCCTGGAACTGATTAACAGCAGCAGCTTTCACCGTAATTAAACAGATCATAATTAAACATATTTTTGTTTTATGAGCTGTGGCAAATTCAGATTCTCTATAAGGCAGCTCTTAGGAATGAAGGCAATTTGCATGTTATAGCAAAGAGCATGTTACAGGAGACATACTAGCAGATGGCTTCAGGGCTTGTTTACATTCAAAATACATAGCACCTGGAAGCAAAAATGTGCTGGGCTATCTCCATGATAATTTGGGGTTCTTATTCACCAGTTATTTAATTCCCAATCGTCCACAAACATGTCAGAGTAGCTGGGCTTCTGCAGTCTCCTGGGATCTGCTTGTAAAACTCAGTCCACTCTGGTAGTATTTGCTGGTTCTTTCACAGAATGGAGTATATGTGAGGCTGGACTAGAATGTAGGTGATAATCTTCTGATCTCTGCCTGAGAAAGAAGTTTCTTCTATCCCTCTCTAAAAGTTGTTTGAGTTGGGCACATAATACCAGAGTCAGTAAAAACGCAGTGTTTGGATGTAAAGTATATTTTCAGATCCAAGTTTAATTTTATGGCTTTAGAATCAAATGAATTGCAAGAGGAGGGATAAATACCTTTGAAATAAAATGAAGTGAAACAAAAAAAAATTAAGTCTGGGGTGAGGGGACTGTTTGGGCTAAGCCTGATGCAACATGTTTTTCGTGTTCCCCCTCTCATTTTGCTATAAAAAGTAAGTCTCTGTATTTGAAAAGAGTGATTGTATTCTCTCTGTGATCTACAAACACCTTCAGAGAAACTTAGGTTATGATTTCATAAAATTTGTCTGAGAAACAGAAACATCAACATCACTGTTCTTTAAGCAAGGAGCTGGGATATCAAGAGGTTGTAAATAAATTGTCTGAGTTCACAGAGGGAGGTTGCAAAAGACTGGTGACTTGACCCATTTTTTCATGTTAGAAGTCTTAGCCAATTCCTGAACTACAAGGCCATTTGCCTTACAAGACCAGCTCTGCTGGTCTTCAGCTCATCTGAATGTATGACTGGTTTTCTTTCTTAAGACAGGTGAGGCACAGCACCCCAAAACTGCCCTGGGACAACAGATACGATATTCCAGTTTTGAGTTCACCCTGCATTTAATTAACACTCATATTTCCCAGATTCAGGAAAGCTGACACTTGAATGTGCTTTTCTCTCCTGACCCATTTCCATAATGCAGCAGTACTGAGTACCAGTGACAGCTGTGAACTCTAAGCAAGTTCAGAAGGTGAATTATGATCATGTCTTCCACTCACCTAATTATTTTCTGAATCACAACCAAACTGAAGGTGTTCTCAAAGGCGATGAATAAGTTAGAGGGAATTCTACTGCAAGTGTCTGAACTGCTGTCTGACTGCTGGGGGAATCAAACACTTCTCAGCCTTTACTTTCCAAACGTGTAACATAGCAAACAGCATCTCAGCATCAGGCCTTCAAAGGGATGGCTTTTCAGTGCATTAACTGAGAACTACACACTACGCACATTTGGGGAATTCACCTGCTTATTACTGAATAATTGTGCATTCCCTGTTCTCCTACCACTTATATGAAATGGGTAGGAATTTTAGATGAGCAACACATGCAAAATCAAGTCCTTTGGGGCAATACATCACCTGAGGTGACTGACTCTATTCAGCATAAACCCACATACATAGCCCAGTGTGTAGGATGCTTGTGTCACTTGGTGACCAGTATAATTCTGCTGAAAGCCTGCTTCAGACTGTATTTCTGTGAGATCTGATAGCACCTAGGCTGATTTGTGAACTCTGCTGAGAAAAGTAAAGCCTTGCATTTGGTTTCAACTCCCAGGAGTGCCTGGAGTGAGAAGTCAGACCTGCATCAGAATGATGCAGAACAAGTAGGTCAGCAGTTTCATTGTATGCATCTTCAGTGTGCCTCTGTGTGTGTATGTGTGTGTGTGCATGAACTTGAGAAAATGGAAAACCATGGCACTGAATCCTTAAGTTTCTGCTCTGTCTTCATTAAGCAAAAGTCTCACTGTCTGTTTCATGTGTAGTTGAAGAGAAGTAAGGCTATTTTGTCCTCATGTTGCAGTAAAACATGGGGCAACAGTATGTAGAAATGGTAAAGAATTGCAGAATGAGTGGATTTCTTCTAACAGTGAGTGAGGGCTTTGGCTAAAAATAAGAAGAATGGTGTTATTCTTTGCCATGTTTCATCTGCCCCAATTGCACTCTCTGTGCTTAGTGCCTGCCAAACTGAGAGCCTGCTGAAGATTTAAAGAACCAGCACTCACATTCCTGTAATAGCAGCCAGAATAGCTGAGATTATCATCTTCTTCACGCTTTCCTTCCCAGAGCTTGCAAGAAGCAAGCATCTTCACCCTCACTCCTCTCATTCTCTGTGTCACAGGCACTGTCCTGAGCTGCTGCTTCGGCAGGTTGGGCGGCCTGGGTTGTTTACCATGCCGTGAAAACACGCAGCATTTTGGGGGCAGCTGGACAGCAAGGGATTGACAGCGTGTCTGTCTGGGGATTATAATCCCTTTCAGGCAGGGGGAGTTTTGGAAATGCAGGCAGCCTGGAATGATTATGGTGTTCTCTGGAGCAGCTGCAGCTATGGGCAGGAGGCAAGGGAGACAAAGAAGTTCACCGCCCAGATAAGCAGTCATAAGCTGCGGGTCAGCCTTTGCCGCGGAGGAGCAGTGCCCCTGCAGGGGCTCTTGGGCCGAAGTCACCAGGCAGTGCCAGCCATTGTCCATGGCCGCCTTCTTAAGCCCTGCACGAGCCGGACCAAGCACCTTATCTGGCTTTTATAAGAAGCAAAGGGGGAAAAAATCAAGAATGAAAAGCGGGTGTGGTTTGGTTTTGCTGGGGCAGCTGAAGCTGAGTGCCCCTGTGCCCCCGTGAGCCGCAGGCGACGGTGGAGAGCCGGGGAGGAGGGTTTGCAGCCCGCTGCCGGACAGTTCTTTGTGCGTACATCATTAATTCCGCGGGACGGGCTGCGCTGCCGCCCCTGTTGCCGTGTTCTCCAGGCCTGGCACAGCCGGGCTGTGCCCGCCATCCTGCAGGGCCGCGGCCCGGGGCGCTGGGGGAGGGCGTGGGAGAAGGGAATGCAGCGGGAGCGGGAGGCGAAGGGAGGCTCTGCCTCCGGGGTGTTCGCAGGCGGCAAGGTAGCCAAAGGTGTGCCAGGCTCCGCCGTGCCGCCAAATGTTGTCCGGCTCCCGCGGCTAAGGGAGAGGCTCGGAGCGGGGACACGCTGAGCATCCTCCAGCCCAGCCCGGGGGATTGGTTAAGGAGCGGGGTCGCGGAGGGCAGGCAGCCAGGCTCAGGCAGCGCTTCTGCCTGCTCTGCCTCCCGCCTCCCCCTCTCCCCCAGCCCTCCCCTTCATCCCTGTTGTGTGTGGCAGCTAAGCACCGAGGCGAGCGGGAGCGGATGGCGGACTGCACGCACGCCAGGCAGCCTGGGATGCTGGCTTTTCCTTCTGCTGGCTGCAGGCAGGGCTCGGTTTCAGGCATGAGTGGAGAAAAACCTAAAAAGAAAGCTTTCTATCTAGTGAGGATGAAGCCACTGAAGGAGCCCACCAGCACCACTAACAGCAATGTCTCGTTTGTGATACAGTATCACATAGGCAAGGAGATCAAACACATTTGCAGCAACTGCAGTCGCGGGGAGGAAGCCCGTGACGGTGAGTGCCGAGATCCTGTGGGTGTAGGAGCGAGGCAGGGGAGCGCGTGTGCTTGCTGGGGGGTGCGCGGACATGTGTGCGCTCCCGTCGGAGCCCGGGATGCTCGGCTTGCTCCTCCACAGATCCCAGGGAAAGAGGAGAGGAGGCGCGGGAGGAATGCGCTGGGCATTGATTCAGCCCGTCGATCAGGGAGATGCCAAAAGGGACAGGTCCCTTCATTTGCCACAGAAGCTTTGTGCTAACAGTTAAGGCACCAACTCTTCTCTTCTTTTTCCTGTTCCCTTTTCTCCCCAGTTGCTATAGAAATTGCTGTTTGTATTGATTGTGTTTTGTTCCCATTCCTATGAATTTTAGATCAGGGTTTTTTGCCTTGATACATGAACTTTTTCCTTGTCGTGCTGCAGTAGTTTGCTTGACTCAGCTGAGTATCTGGAAGGTCTGGTTTATCAGGAATACCTCTAGTGTGATTTTCATCGTGCTGTCAAATGCATGGGGGAAATTGTATTTTTATTGGAATTAATATAGTACTCTTCAGACAGCTGTTCTTGTCCCTTCCCCCTCTCCTTTCGGGACTGAGCAAAACCTCTAGAGGGTATTCAGAGAGTGACGGTATAATCAATCACAGGTGTTGCTACAGGTAAGTATACGCTTTTTATGTTTCTAGGAATGCAAATGTTTGAAGGCAACAATGACAAATTCTTTGGACTCTGCCAAAGTCGGCAATTAGGAGAAGCTGAGAACTAGGAGCAGCATACAAGCATTCAGGCAAAAAATAGCCTCACAGATGTTACACCACATTCTTGTTCAATGTTGTATTACTTTGCTTTGCTGTGTGGATTTGCATGTTACTTAGAACTGAAGACACTCAACTTAGGTCCCTATTAACTCATGTGGTATACAGATCTCATTTTCTGAAGGTCGGAGAAAGACTTTTTTTGATTACAAATGTGAATTTGAAATTGTTATTGTTTTCTGAGCTGAGGTTCTTAGTAGTTGTTGGCACATCATTTTTCAGCTTTTGTCATTAAGGTTAGAATTATTACTGTTATTAATAATAATAGTTTAATTAACTAACTCTGCTTTCATTTGCTCTATGTAAAATAAAAAAATATTATTTGAGATCTCATGGTTCTTTGTCAACCACAGGTCTGCAGTTTAACAAAGTAACCATGGTTTTGCTAATGCTCTTCAGAATTAGCATACTGCTAGTGTGATTGTAGTTTCTTTGATTAAAAAGCAGCTAAAGCTGAACGGAATTGCTTTTGGTGAAAAGGGAGAAGATAGCCTGAGAAGCCTGGAAACCCACAGTGGGTTAAGCACTCTTTCTCTGCTTATGCCACTACAGCTGAGGGAAGAATCTGATGAATGCTATGTAAATTGTTGAGTGTTTCCTTTCCTGTTATGTGCTGCTATTGACAGCAAGCCCCACAGATATTAAAGGAAGGGCTATGTCCAGCAGTAGTAGTTACTTTACACTATTAGTGTAGTTCATTTATCCTTAAAAGCAAATTAAGCCATTTATAAAAATATGCTTTCCTAGATTAATTGAATTGGCGTAAAACTTAATTGCATCAACATCTTTTGCTGGGATTATTTTGGAACCTTGTAATTGAAATCTTAGCACAGTAAGAAAAGAATATGCTTTCCTCCCTTTTGAGGCACACGTGTACACATGGATGCATATGAATGTGTAACTCCAGTTACTTGTACCTCTTAGCAGACTAATAGGTTTGTGTTTTAGGGGTTTGCTTCCTTTTCTGTGTTTGGTTATTTAGCTTCAAACCATTAGATACTCCGAGGGCAGGGTATGCCTCTTGGCAGGAGATAATCTAGTAACCCTAGAGACGCAAAGCATAGAGCAGAGAGGCTCCCAGCCAGCAGGCTTCCAGAGCATGTCATCAGTCTCCTTTTGCCCCCTCTTTCTGTGGGGTAGGATTTCATTCTCCATCATGCAAATTATTTTTAACATCATCATTTTAAAGGTAACTTATGCCAGTACAGCCTTAATCTTTTCTTTCCCACCAGCATGCACAGCTATGAGTTTCTTTCAGAAAGTAAAGAAACTGTAGTCCCAGCTATGCTGCCTGGAGACACTCACTGATGTGACTGACACATTTTTCAGCATTGAAAAATACCAGGGTTATTTTTTCTGGTGAATACCAATTCTAGACCTTTTGGTGTTTGGAAGGAAAGGATGATATAATGAACTGAAATTATGATCGTATCAGACAGATCAGGTAAAAAATCTGTGACCAGCTCAGATACAGAGAAATCTGTCGGGATCTCAAGATGTCCGTGCATCCTCACAGTTTGCACAGCCTAAAGAGCATGAAGAAAGGGGATCAATCGTAAATTTTTATAAGGGAAATGCACAGCACTTTGCAGTGTGAGCACCCCCATCCTCCTATTCAAATTATGTGTGTATGTGTATTACGTATATAGTTTATATACGGCCTTGCAGGCCTGTAGCTGCTCTAGTGTACCCACATGTCCTGTGTGGACCCTGTGACCTGAACAACTGTTGTATTTGTGGAAACCACGTACAAAGACTAGGATTCAGTCCCTATGACATAGGCAGATCAGTTGGATACATTGATTTAGTGCTGAAATATCCTCCAAATCCAGCTGTGAGTCCTGGATTCTAGTCATTGTCTTACTCTATAGTTTCATTGTTCTACTACTCTAGGAGAAGGAAAAATTATGCTGAAACTGAGGGAAATCCTTCAAAGACCACCAGCTAATCTAGCAAAAGTTGTGACTAGGAGAATACTAAAAGAGTTAGCCATGAAACTGAAGGAAAAGATGGAAGCAGGTACTGAGTCATACGATATCTTGGAAGGGAGGTCATGTAATTTGGAGAGAAGTCAGTGAAGGAATTTGGTGATGCAGATGGGCTCACTGAAGTAGGGGTAAAAAGAGTTGTTGGGGATGCAGCATTTTGATGAGGTAAAAAATAAGTGAGGAGCTCAAAGAGAAGCAGGAGGCTACAGTAATAAGATGAACATGGGAGATGATTTAACCATTGGACTGAAAAGAATGGACACATTTAATGCTAATTTAGTTGCAAAGTAGAAAACAATAAGAGAGGTCTATAAAAGCACCAGTACTGAAAGGTTGGGTGACAGAATAACAGAAACAGTGTTGAAAATGGAGTGGTGAAACTGTACATGAGTGAAGAATGAGATATTCAGGACAGGATGCCAGAGAGGCAATCAGACATGGTGGACTGAACAGAGAGGGAGAGGTCACATGAAGAGGGACACGACTCACCTCTAGGAATACAGGAGCAATCAGGGTTGAGCTCTGAATGTTGAGGGTTGTGAGGGACGTGTTGGGAGAAGCAGAATGGTGAAGAGTTGCAAAAGTCCCAAGAAAAAACATACAAGAATTGAGGAGACAGCACAAGTTGTTCCAGAATCATGAAGAGAAATGAAAATGCTTTCTGAACATAAATGTGGAGAAGTGACTGATAACCCAGTAGAGCAGAAGGAGCTAGAACTACAAGAGATCAAGGTGCACTGCAATGCTAAACATCTCCTGGTATGTACAGAGCACCTCTCAGTGTGTTGATTTTGGTGGTCTCCCTGAGGACTGTGATAGTTCTGGGTCATAGCAGATGACATGACTGATGAACAACAGTAGTCAGAGAAACAAGTAAAGGAAGATGCTTGACTGATTTTTATTTATTTTATACTGAAAACTGGCTGCAAATCTCAACGTACTACTGAATTCTGAGCCTGGCTCTGGAACATGCTTTAGACACATCTCTGCTTCAGTGTGGCTAGAAAGAACTCTAGAGACTTCAAAGACACCCAGAGATGACCGAACAGAAAGGGAGAGTGGAACAACTGAAGTGCGATACTTTCAAATTTTATGCAGAGGACCTGACAAGAAAACTTAAGTGGAAAGCAGTTAACTTAAGAGTGTATTGGAAGAGGAGGAATTCACAGAGCAAAGTGGTTTTTTATCACTGACTAACGAAGGTTCTCAGCTCAAAGGTTCTCTGCAGAGTACCTCTGGGCAACTTCAGGCATGTCCATCATGTATCACTCTGTACCCAAGCTCCTTGCCTGTAAAATAAGAGATAGTGGGATTTCCTTCCACTTGCCTGCTGGTCTGTAAATAGATTATGAGTCCCTTAGTGGAGAGAGGGAGGAAAGGACTGTCTTGCCTTTTGCATTCCTAGTGCCAAGGACTGTGGAGCTCGAAGTTTTTAGGGTCTTTAGGTTCAAGTGTAATGGAAGTACAAATATTAAGAATTAACATACCCAAAAGGTTTCATTCAGAGCTGGTATTCAGTCTATTTATTATGTGCTCCTATGGTTTTGCTATATAAGCAGAAGTTATTCTAAGATCTTATATATGCATGAAAATCAGCGTGGACTGAGATACTGTTGCCGTAGGAATTCCAGCACTTGTTTTTCTGCCACTGCCTATGTTCTAGAGCTTCCAGATAAATATCTTTTCCAAATAGAAAAGGGGAGGGTTGTGTAGGGGGGCTTGTGTATATGTGCATGTATGCATGTGTGATTCCCACCTGGAATGGAAGACTTATTTCTTTTAACTGGGAACTTTGAGAACATTTACTTTAGCATCACTTAAGAGATTGTCTCCGAGGTGTATTGCTTCCCACAAAAGTAATTACTAAATTAAATAGTTATCTTCTAGACAAACTGTAAGCCCTGCAAGAGCTGTGTATAGAAATAAGTTTTACTTCACTAATTCTCACATTATTTCAGACGGTTAACTACTTCTCCATTACCATCTGCAGAGTGAGCACAGTATGTTCCTATGAGGCATTGCAGTCTTTTACAGTGGTACCTATCAAAAATCGTAAAATATTTTGGAGTGAAAAAATTAGACTACATAGAATGGAAAATTAGGTAAAAAACCAGTGTACCTGGTCCTGTTGTGAAGTGTGGGAAGCTGAAAAACATGTTTGAGGTTTGAACAGCTGATACAATTATGCAATGGGTGTCTTTAGTCCCTGAGGGATAGTTATCATAAAGAAAGAGGCAGATGGGAAAAGGCATGGGCTTCATTGTAGAGTGAAATATTTCTCCTTTGCAGAACCAATCATAGAACCAAATTGGTTTATTTTTGCCAGTTGAACTCTGTAGTATTTGATTTGGGTGAATATGGTGCTATGCTAGAGAAAGTTGATGAGATCAAGCAAAGATGCTCCACATCCCAACAGGTTGCTGATGAGCTGCGTGGCACACTTTGTTTCCACCAGCATTACTTTCTGCTCTGGAAGATACAAACCCTTGATGTTTTGCAGGATGAGCATAAATGTGCCTTCCAGGAGGAAGGTTTGATGCCTACTTATGGTAACTTCCAGATGGCAAAAGCCCAAGGCAGCCAGGACATGATACTTTACCTTTCCTTTACCAAGGAGTGGAGGGGGCAAAGTCCCAGCACTCTGCTCCCATCACTTTGTCTTGCACATTGGGGGCTAACAAAAACTCATCAGTAACCTGTGGGTTTGACCTGAGACTAGAGACTAACAGGGATCTATTAGTGCTGCTTTGGATGGGCATGGCCTGCAGTCAGGGAAGAGAGTGAGGAGGAAGAGAAGAGGGAAAAAAAGGTCCATTTAGGCTGTAAGAGGCCGTCCCCTTGGCTTACACATTTGCCAAAACTAGCAAATTAGAGTGGCTAAGCTTTGGTATGTGAGATTTTCCTTAAACTCTGGCAATTCTTTCAGTTGGCTAGTCTGCAGCTGAAGAAAAGAAAAATGATGAGGGAAGAGAGGAAGGGATATTTATGTCCCAAAATAAAGCTGAAGAAATATCATGAAGCCTGGAGCAGGTCATTAACTGCTGACATGCATCTATGTAGTGACTATCTCATATCCTGTTAAACTGCCTGTAGCAAAAGCTGCTGGCCACAAAATAAGCCAGTTGTGTACCATTCCAGGTGACACTGTGCTGGCAATAGGAAATTCCTGGCATGGCTGTCACCCAGCAGAGCTCCAAGCTTACTCTGAAGTGCCCTGGAAGATGTCTTGTCCAAAATTGCAGTATAATTTACATTATTAACAGAAACGGTAGGAAAAACATAGGTAGCAAGCAAGGTCTTCACTTTGATAAATTAGATAGTATGAGGAATAAAAGTATACACAAGCTTGGGTCAAGCTTATGCAAGCAGATGACTAAGTTCTTTGTTTTCCAGTGAAAACTCTTGTGTCCTTACAGGGGAAATGTTTGCCACCTTTTCTGGGAATTCTGTATACCTGTGTCGTTGATTTGAGGAGTTTTAGGAACAAAACCAATAAAGATGATGGAATTGGTCATGATGGCTCTGCACCCCCTCATTTTTATTACACAGTGCTGACATAATGACATGGGTAAGAGGACACCTCAATTCTTTGGGTCTTTAGAGAGCAGACAGCTTGTCTGTTTCCGTTCTGTCTCATTTTATTGCTTTCTTCCCTTTCCAGTCCTGTAACTCAGTTGTCATCTTTTTGATAGCATTTTACCACCCTGCTTTCTGTCTGAGAACCAAGTTTAGTGTCTTGGTATATGTAAGCTTCTTAAATGCAAAGATTGGGGCAACACCAAACACGCAATAAAAAATCATTTCCTTGTGGGAATTTCAAAAAAGCAGTTAAAATGTCATCAAGTATAATGAAAGCAATATAGTGGTTTTCCTGTATTTAACAGTAATTATATGTTCTGAGTGTTTGTTGCCATCTTGATTAATATGCCTGGTTTTGATTCTTCTATATCAAGTTACATACATCAGAAATATAATACAGAACTATTTGATAAACCATAAAAGGCTGCAGCTTTTCCAAGTGTAAAGTATGGAGGCAATTTGTAGAAAAGGGTCAAGATGTGGATGGTGGCAGAGATCATGGAGGGGCATGTTCTTGTTGCACGCTGTTACTACGAGAGCACTTCAAACCACCTGGTATCAACCTGGCTGAATAAGTTTGGCTTTCTGTGCCTTTTTTTACATCCACAACACCTATGTCCTATTCTACCCTTTGGTCCTTGCCCGGGTGGGCAGCTTCTTCACTTACTTGCTTAGAGCTATTTCTCTTAGAAGGTGGTTTGCTCATTTGGCTTCTTAGCTTTTTGAAACTTGCAGTTCTTTAGAAGAAGATGGGATAGATGGAAGTACTTCACTTTACAACCATTATTGGAATTTTACTCATTAATGTTGTCATTGCCTGTCAAAGCTAAACAGCAGAGAAATACTGAGTATGTAGGGAAGAGATCAGAAGACTCAGTACTCTACCATGTGATGTCCCTCCCTTTCTTCTCTTTTTTTTGCCTTTTCTTTTCTTTATAAATCATATCATATCATATCATATCATATCATTAAACGCAGCAGAGTTCATTTATGGGCTCCTTGACTGATGAGCAAAACCTATCCTTTTTGAGTATACTGTTGTATTTATGACATTTTCATTCATTTCTGCTCCCTCAACAGAGGAGGCAGGCTTTCTACATCAATTTTTGTGTTGTTAAATTTTGTTTCTTGATCTATTTCAGTGACTGGTAGTAAATGTATAGCTATTCCTTTGTATCCTCTTAAGATCTTCTTGTTTGTAATCAGACAATATCAAATTTGACTTCCTGTTACTGACACCTTCCTCACCCCACAATTAGCCAGAATCTAATTTCAAGAGCACAGTACAAGTATGTGCAGTACCATCTTGCTAACAGTCTGCCAGGATGTCTAAGATTAATTGGATATATTTGTAGTGTCTTTAATGGATCATGCCAGGTCTCATGCACCGTCCCAAATCCATTAACCAAACCCCAGCATCAGGGGACTGGTATAACTGAAGGGCAGCACCAGAGTGTCCAGTGGTTAAGCCAGCTTTGTCTGTGTGTTTCAGTGCCTTTCTTAGAAACTGGAGGCTACTGTGATGTTTGCCATTATCTAAATGAATGCGGCAAAGCTACAAAGGGGTGAAATTGGGACGCACTTGGAGGCCCTGTTTTTCCTTTGTGACTGATTTGCACGCTTCTCAGAAAATAATGATGTTCTTGCCATCCCTGTGAGGTGGAAAACTGTCCTCTTGCTGGTTTTTTGCTCTTGTGAAGTGACATGAATCTTCACTGGTCTGTTGCTTTTAGTCACCTTGTCTCAAAAAGGATTGGTGGAGAGGAATAAGATAATGTTTGATCATGTCACTGTCGTCTCTCACTGACTTTTCTGGCTTTGGGTTGAGCTTACTGAAGATGAGGCAAATCTAGCAGAGCCTTTGCCTTTGAATGAGACTCTTAGATTCAAAAGATGAGTTATTTCTGTTGCTCTGAGAAACAATGAGCACATGGTATTATTTAAATCAAACATAAAATCAGCCACTGTAATATCACCTGCTGCATCTGCTTTGGAACCACTAGACAGAGCATTTTGTCTTGGTAATGTGCAGGCTACCCTGCCTGAAACACGCCCAAAATCACAGTGCCCATCAGCCAACATTAAGCTGTGCTGTTGAAAGAGCTCTCATGGGCAAGCAGTGTTCCTCCCTGAAAGGAATCTCTGCATCCCAAGTGAGAGAAACCACAAATGAGAGATGGCCAGAACTGACTGACAGCCTCTGCATAGGCAGTGGAAAATTTTAAGGTCTGAAGATATGACTCAGGAATAAAAGACAAACATTTCCCCAGCCTTTCCCAATGCCCCCCCTCCCTTCCCCAAAAACAAAATTGTGTTCAAAATGTCCAAAGAGAAGAGGAGGGCAGGTTTCTGCATATTTATGATTTATAGTGTGCTAGTCAGAACGTAAACTGGGGCAAGAGACCTGCAGGCTTCAAGCCCTTGATTTGTGTAACTTGATTTGTTATTACTGTGCCCCTCTCTTTCCCCCTAACCAGAAGTGTTCAGTCTCCATGACTTACTGAATCTCTGAATCCCAAGTGTTGCAATTTAGGATGTACAGCCTTGTGCAGGAAGAGCCCAGCGTATATATTGATTGGGTCATTTTGAAAAGGACGTAAGGTGTCCTTCAAATCTTCCCTTTCCTTCTTCTTGCCCTGAGCCATGCAACCTAAGGCTAAGATGACAGGGTTAGTGCTGCAGTTCAGCAGACACCCTCCCCTANCCTATCACTACTTAGGAGAAGGATCTTTCCCTCTGTCATCTTTTGTATGACATCTTTCAGGCTATTAGTCTAATGGCTTTGTGCAATAGAAGTGCAGGAAATAAAATTAAAATGGATCCGATTGTTTAATTTATCTTGGGAGATTTAGGTAAGGAGAATGATTTTTATTTCACCTTGCCTCCTAAGAGAAGTTGATTATCTGTTTGAAAAAACAGAGACTACTAGTATTTTAAATTTTCTGGAAATATAGAAGTGTAATGATAGAAATACTGAGACTGTCAAGTCATGGCAAGAAACCATTTTTATCTTCAGCTGTAGGCTAAGGGATGTTCATCTGCAACATAATTAGTGTTATCTTGGTGTTAGTTATCCTTTTAATACAGATTCAAGAATAAACAGATGGAAATGGTAAGCAGACTTGAGTGCATTGGAGGTCTTAGGATAAATAATTAAAATACTTACTAACTACATTCTGACAGATGAGCCAGGCCTGGAAATGTCACTGTCATCTATTGTATCTACAGTCTATCTATTAGCAAGTTTCTCAAAAGTATTGATGATCCATATATTCACATCCATATGGACTGTAGACATGGTCCCTAATGTCAGCAGTCCACGTCATAAGGATTATGGCACCAGCTTTTTGTCTCTTTACCCAATGCATTGGGTGCAGTTGCTTTGATGTTTCCAATATTCTGACACTATCTGAAACTGTATGTGTGCAGCTCCAATGTTATTTTTAACATGGAGACTCCATCGACCTTGCTTTTGGTAAAGTAAGTAAATAAATAAAATAAATAGAAATGTTATTTCTTCAGTGTTGTGGAGTGAGTGAGCGTGTGTGTTTCTGTACACGTTATGTCATACCTTGGCTGTGTTTGACATTCAGCAATCTGTAGTGAAATTTGTTGCACTACCAGCANCCCACAGAGCCACTTGCTTGCAGCCCCATCAAGCGAGATCAGGGAGAGAATGGAAGGTTAAAAGATACAAAATTCATGCGTTGAAATAAAGACAGTGGAAGCTATTTGAACCAGAAGTGAAACCAGAATTTGAAAGACTTCATTCCTCTCCTCCCATACACCAGGAAAACAGGATGCTTTCCTTATGCTAGCACACTGGTTTTATCGGATGAATAGTTTTGAAATTTGGGTTTCACCCTGAAGGGAAAGCCAGGTGCAGAGACTTGTGTGGAACTTTGCCTATTTGAATCTGAATTGCACCCTGTTGAGAAGCAGAAGAGTGAGATGAGTAAAGCTTTCATTAATATTCACAGCCCCAAAATAATTGTCTGCGGGTTTATAGTCATGAGAAGTTGTCTTCCAGCAATCTGCTGTGGCACTGAAGACAGAATGTGCTGCCTGCTCTAGCATCTGAATAGAGAAGAGCATTTTCTGACTGTCTGCTCTCTGTAGTTGCCAAACTTGGGCTCCTCTAGCAGCTACTGAAGAGAATTAGACATGATACCTAAATGGTAAAGAAAGGAGGGACTTGTGAGGCTCAACTGTGTAGCTTCCTCTCCTTCAAAGTCCACCCCCTAAGTCACATGCATTACCAAGCTAGAACTTGGGAGGTGTTTCCTCCTTTCTTTCTTGTGTGTCTCAAATAAGGACAGCATTTTCCCTGCATTATTTGACTCTAGTTACTAATGTGCATTTGGTTTTCTATGTGTTTTTGTCATCTGAGTCAAATGCTGTTTTCCTTGTGAACTCGATGTGCTCGTGCTGAGCATAGAAATCCATGAGCCTAGAAGAAAATACAGAGATCATGTAATTCCAGGGAACTGATGCTTCTTTCTCTTATTCATCTCAAGTTGGCAGAACAGCCAGTTCACTAAACAGCAAGACAGGCATCAGTTCATTAATACATTTCCTGGCATTGCATAGAGGTTCAAGAAGGATACTTTTTGGTGATATTTTGCTTTGGGGTTATTTTCATTTGTTTTTCTTTTTGTCAGCTTTCTTTGGCCATTGGGCCCAGTGAGATAAATAAAATTCTTTAAAATACAGACCTATATAAATATGGGTGTTACTTGTAAAATTCAGCAGCTCTGAGCTAGTGCACCTGTACCTGTGTTTACCAAGCAAATGATGTTCCTCACTTGCTGTGATTAATTTAGTTCAGATTTTTGCATTACTGTTGCATGTAGACCACGTTCCATTTCTATATGTTTTTGTGTTAGTACCTGCAGTCACATACCTGGTTTTTTTTCTTGTTTCCTCCCTTTTTAACTAAATGCTTGGAAAATTTTTCAATCTGACCACTACCATAAGCTTTCTAAAACTCAGTGTACTCAGCCAGATGTCATGGTTCAAGACAGTCTTGGACATGTGAATTCAAACAAAAATGCTGTTTAACTAAAGAGACTTTTGAAAATTAGGTTTGTGGGGAAAATATTCCAGCTCAGTTGGAAGAGCATATGACATTTGACTTGACAGAAAGGGATTTGTGATACTTGTAGGATGTCGTATAGAGACTTCTCCTGAAAGAGAACAGTACTTAAAACTGAGAACCTGTTCCCCATAGGTTATATAGAAAGAGGCAGTTTATATTGCCAAGAAATGCTCATAAAGGCTTATATTGTACTTGTTGTGGTTCATTGTTTTGATTTGGTGATTTTTGGTTGGGGTTTTTTTTGTTGTTTTTTTTTTTTTAATCATCTGCTTGGTAGCAGAATC
>VZTT01075811.1:1882-30429 GCA_013400855.1 Buphagus erythrorhynchus
TCATTAACAGCCAAAGTAGGATTATATAACCCAGGGTGAATGCTTCAAATTGCTTTTGATGCTTTAAAATAAAGCCACTAATTACTTTGTTGATACTGTATTTACTGTATCTAATTTATGGTAGAGTAATTGGCAATTTGCAAACAATTATTATCTTCTATCAAAGGATATTAATTCTGAATAGGTGAATAATTTTTAAGTAAAATGCTTAGCATGGGAGCTGATCAAGCCTAAAAATTCCAAAACAAGTAACCATTTTTCCTATTCTCTTTGAAAATGTGCTTTTTAAATGTGCTATCATGCCTTACCATCCTGTAAGTCCCTTAGANAAATTTTGTATGATTCAGGGAATAAATGACCGTCTCCTTTCAAAAACTTCACTCTGAACAGGGACACGTATTCAATGAGAATATAACAAATAAGAGCCTGGTCAGATTCTAATGTGTTTGCATGGTGAGCTGTTTACAAATTCCAAGTGGTATCTAGTTATATCAGTGAGATTGCTTCATCTCTTTTGTTGAAAGTTAGAACTGAAATATATTTTAAAATGTTTTTTTTTGTTGAGTATAATTTTTCATCCTCTCTAAGGGATACTATAACATGTAAAGGGGATGTCCCAAGAAATCCAGACTATAATATGTTAATGAAAGATATTCTATGATAATTAGTAGTCTGTGTTAACTCTTACTAAAGCAGATAATGTTCCATATCTAAAGGCCTCCTGCCTATGGTAGACAACACCATGATGTATTTGCAGATGCTGGCTGCTTACAATTGCTTTTTGCTTGTCTAAATGCTGAAAGGGGGAAAAAAAAGTGATAAAATCCTCAGGCAGAAAGAAAAAAATATAACTTATCTATATACAAAATCTTAATATGAAGCCCATATTGGATTAAATATTTGATCAGACCACAAATAAATATTATACTAGTTAGATGATGGATAATTTGCACTCCAACATTAATCTCCTGCTAGCCCACAACCTCTGGGGAACTTTGCTATTATAAAAAATTTTAACCTAACCATTTTTCTACTCTGGAGTTTCTTATTTTTTCCAAATATATGTTGACAATAGCTAAAATGATACCAACAACTTAATAATGGCCAAATGTTATTTTTTCTTTCATAGTTTTCAGTTTTATTGGATGCATCACACTCAGAAACTTGCTATGGAAACCAAACCAAAAAATATCTTCCTAGCAGCTACTCATTTGCTGAGAAGTGCCAGCCCCCAGCCTTCCCCAGCCCTCGGCAGACAGGACTATGGTTTGTCAGACAGGGACTGCAGTGGGTGGGGCTGTCATCCTTCCCTTTTCCCCAGGGATTAAACAGGGGCGGGGCAGGCAGCAGTGCTGTGTCAAATCAGTGACACCCAGGTCACATCATGCTGACCCTGCACTCCTAACAGCAAAATCATTCTTGTAAAAAACATCATGGCAATGTTTGCTATAAAATACTAAATGTAGAAGATAGATAAACACTATTCTACAATAAAACAGTACCTCTAATTACTGATAAATTGCAATTTCATTTTCTCCTAGTCTTGCTTCCTGCCAAAGTTTTGATCATTCAGTGATACACTATCTGTCTATTGGTATATTGGTCTTTAAATTTACTTATAACCCAGACATAAAAGTAACATGATTAACTGTAACTTTTACTAATTTAATTAATCTGATAACTATCTGGTGACAATTTGTGAGCTTTTGTTCATCATTTTCTCTAGCTCTAGTTAAAGATACATTGGAAAAGATGTGAACTTGTTTTTAAAAACATCTGCCATATTCCCATGAGGTTGCTAGGAAAGATTTTCATACAAATTTCTTTCCAGGTTTCAATTCCTGGGGGACTGGACCCACAGGACATAATGGAAATCTGGAGAAAGCTGTTCTCTCCACTCAGTATTGTGCACAGATCAGGGCTCACTTAGCCAGAAAGAGAGGCTGTTGAGAAGCAGCCATAAGACCTTCATGTGACCTGATTGTTAGACACCCCACAGGAGACTGTTGGAATAAAATGTGCTTCAGTCATCTTTGCCCAGTTCTGACAGTCAGGAGAGGATGTGTGCTACCTTCTGTCCCCATGCTCCTCACAGCACCAATAGCTTGTGTGAGATCTGTGGGATCGTCTGCATTAAACACCATACAGATCATTGGCTTATTGATGATTACTGTGTTTTATGATGCAGGCTCTACTGTGGTGAAAGTGAGTGCTAGTTACCTCTATGTTGTTACTGGATCTGGTGTATAGACATAAAGAGATAGCCAAAAAACAAAAAACTCACTCCTTGTGTAGTAAAGGCCACACCCCTTTTTTAGAAGTCAACCTATGGTTTCTTTTCTTTTTTTGCCTAATCTACAAAAGGAAACAATTAAAGATAATTTTAACTCCATTCTGATATTCCCATTAAGTAAAACTCTTTTTATGTGATCAGTAGCCTAAGGGCTTCGAACCATGTGTATTTTAGGTTATTATATCATTCCTATAGATGATACTAAACAGTTAATCTCTATAATTCATTAGTCTAACTGTCTGAAAATGAGATGTGCATGTCTTAGTGACTACTCGTCTGGTATCCCAAAAGCCAGTGGACTCAGATGTCTTCAGTAGCTAGGACTCAATGCAGCTGCTTTTCATAATATCTCTTTCCTATGATGGTATGCTGAATGCTGGTGAGAAATTGCTTTCTGCATTCACTGACAAGAGGCTAACAGTCTTCTGTACTGCAGCTCACAATTATTAGCAGCAGCAAACTCGTTCTGCCTAATATAAGTGTCTCTCATATATTCTCACATGGCTGGCAATGGTAGTTGACATACAGAGAAATTGCCTCTACTTTAAATGTCAGCTCAATGGGGCCTTAGAAGAGTATAGATATCCCTTACTGTATTAAGAATATCTGCAAAAAAATGTATCTGATGCTGCAAAAAAAGGCTAATTTTAATTAGTGCCTCATGAAAGCAATTAGAATGCCTACTGGGGGAAATGTAGAAAAGCTCCATTTTGTTGTTTCATTTTTTCATGTATTTACTCTTTGTAGAATGATTTATGCAAAACATCTGCTGCATTGTGAGACACAAGAAAGAAAAGGAAAGTATGAGAGAAGGAAATATGAAACATTTCCATTTTTATATTTTTAGGTACTGCTTAATTTTAAAACTACTTTCAAAAAGCTCCATTCTCCCTAATACTTTCACCAATGATCTCTTAATTTGCAAATGATAGTCAACCACCAGAAAAAAGTATTGATGCAAATTTAATGAATGAAATTTCTCAGCCTACAAATCAAAGGAGAGGGAAAAAAAATACCCTTCATCCCCTTTTCCCTGGGACATAGTATTCCCTTAATATCTTTGAGCCAGGATTCAGCATGATAGCTAACACTGTGGGACAAATCTCTTTTAGGTACAGATCACCACTAGCTAAAGACCATTTCTGTAGTGTTTGGTTGGGTAAGAGGTCTGTTTTATTGACATGTTCAGTTCATCTCGGTAAAACCAAACTTGTTTAAAAAAAGAAGGTTATTCAATTTGGAGTGTAAAAATGCTTGTTAGCCCTTGGAAATAAATCCAAAGAAAAAAATGCAGCTTTTCATGGATTTATAATTGCTTGTGAAACTGCAGCATTAAACTCTAAGCTTTACATGATAGGAACTTTTGGCCTGATTTTCTAATTAGTGCACATCTGAACATTTCAAAGAAGGGAAAACAAAACAGAAAATACTACTGTATATATTTTGGCAGTCTTTTACCTTTACTTCGAGCCTATGGAAATGCCTTTGTAAAATGAAGGAAATAATAGCGAATCAAGCCTTCTATTTCCTGTGTTCTTTAAAATTTCTAAACCAATTTTTCTTTGGAGGGGATGGGCCAAGACCTTCCTGTGCTTTTATGAAGAAATTGTCAAGAAGCAGACAATTCATCTCAACACTATAGAGTTATCACTTGCAGTTCACATACCTCGGATACACTCTTTCAAATTTTTGCAAAATTTAATAGAGTTAATGGAGGACTTTAAAATACAAAACCTGCAGCATTCAGAAAAAAAAAAAAAGTGAAAATGGAAGCACTGCGTTCTATCTGTTAAATGCAAATGATATAGAAGATATGAATCAATATAATACCAAGTATTTATATGTGTATATGAAATAAGTATTTGGGAAAACTTATTTAGAGAACTGTTAAGATGAGTTTATGTAATGAGGCTGTTAAAGAGTAAAGCAAGCAAAAAAATTCAAACTAAAAATAGCATTATGAAACATAGATTTTAGCTCTAAATGTCTGGGCTCTTTTCTAGTATCTTTTTATGCTATTATACCAAGAGATTCATAAAGCAACATTGATTTTTTGAGGGTAAATATTTGCAGAATCATCTAAAACAGGTGGTTTGACTGGAAATAACCATTGAAAGACATGATGTTTCAGATTTTACTTTGGCAGTTCTGACATTTCTGATGAATCAATTGATTCAAATTAATTACAAGATTTTTTTCTTTAGAATTTTTTTTTTTGAAGGTTCTAGCTGAACATTCATCTAAACAATAACAACACAAAAAAGTAGCCAGGCAACATGATGTTTTCATCCGCTTTCACAAAAAATACCCCAAAATGCAATTTTAACTTCCTAAAAAATAAAGTAAAATAATCTTACAGAAAGACAAAAATCATAGTTTAGAATAATAATACTGAATTCATTAGAAAATTATATTTAAATATTTCACATGTGAAATACATATTTTTTTAATTGCTATTACTTTTTATTTACCTATACATTGTATGCTTGGCAATGGTATAACAGTTCTGGTCAGCTGCATGTTTTAATTTTGATATAATTTATCTTGCAACAGCTATCTACTGCTTCTGTTACAACATCATTTCCAAGTGAGACAGACAAATGGTTTTCCCATTTTATTAGAAAAAATTATCATTAGAGGAAGAAGCTTGTTAATAACAACAGTTAATGTGAACATATATCCATGTATAATCTTGGTAAGCATATGAAGATACCTTACATATGGAAAAAAATGGACTTGTAAAAGCAAAATTATCTTCAGGCATTGGGTCTAGAAACTTTTGCCCTAAACTCTTGGTTTCTAGCCGTTTCAATTAAACAAATAAATGCAGAAAAAATAATGTTAATAGGATTGGATCATAGAATAATTCAGGCTGGAGATGATCTCAGGAAGTCTCTACTCCAACCTCCTGTTCAAAGCAGGGTGAGATATGAGGTCAGATCAGATTGCTCAAGGCTTTATGATGTTGGGTCTTGAAAACCAGGAATGGAGACTCACAACCTGCTCTAGTGCTGGGCTGACTTCAAAGGGGAAAAACTCTTCTTTACAAGCCAATCTGAACCTCTCTGCTTTCAATTTATGACCACTGTCTGTCATCTTCCTGTCAGAGTCTTGTTCTCTCTTTTTGATATTGTCAAAATATTTCTTTTCCAGGTTAAATGAATTTGCCATCTAAACTGAACCTCAGCAGAGTGTCTATTAAAAAATATACACTTAATTCATTTTCCATACACATATGGCATATGTATTGGCATAGGTTCAGGTCTGTATACCTCTTGTCTCCTAAAATAAAGCTTTATTTTCTCAGTTAACAAACAAGCAACAAATTGAATCTAGACATCCTTCCAATAATATATGAATGCTGCTGAAAAAAAAGCACAAACCCCCCCCCCCGAAAAAACCTACCTAAATATAAAAGTGTAAAGAAGCTTAGCACTGTTCACTGAAGGATAAAAACTTACCTGATGGCTTTTAAAATGAGAGTCCACCTCTTTTTAGTAATAGTAAGTCTGCTTCACAGCTCTGTGAAGGAATTATGGTACACATGTGACAGGATTCATCTGTTCTTTCCTAGTATCATACCTTTGATGTCTAGAGTGTAGACATCTACACAGAGCAAATATTTCTGTGTATTGTTTAAAAAGAAATACATACCATAAGGCATAATTCATTCAAGCTGTCTTAGAGATCTACCTTATAGAGGTCAGGTGAATCCTAGCTGGGGAGTATATAACATACATAGATGGCTTCCACACATACCATCTACATGCATAAATAGGAGCCTATGACATGCAATCAGAGGCAAATTTTAAGACCAAGTATAAAGTGTACCACATCATTTTATATTTACTAACATGAATATGATTCCATGAAATATGACAGTGAGCAGTATACAGTGCATCTTGCCATTCTTAAAAATTAGCTTCGAAAAGGAAAACAATCCAATTTAGTTTGGAATGCAAATTATCTAGAGATCTGGAATGGGTACCATGCAACAAAGTCAGGGGCATTTATTTAATCTCATTTTCTCCTGAAATGTAATTCTGTGTAACTCTTAAATTTTAGAAGATATATTAGTAAGACAGCAAATATAATTATGTAGTACATAAAATCCTAACAGGACTTCTATAAGTTAGTAGTGATTTATATTTCTTTTTTTTTTTTTTCAACTGGAACCTAATATATCTAATTCACAGGACTGGTGCTGCATGCTCTTTAGTTCTAGAGAAAACATGATTTCCACACATATGTGGATATATAAAAATATATTTTATTAAAAAATAATGTGCTTTATTTATGTAAGATTGGGACCACCTGGTTTTCTGGTACAGAAGCTGAACCACAGAGTAAACACTGAACCTGCATCAAAATGAAAAGAACTTCTTTTTCAGAATGAAATAGCCTACTGAATTATTTTGCTATAACTCAGTTTTAGTTTCAGAAGAATGTGATGCATTATACACATACATTTAATATGCCACACATTGCATTAATTTTTCCCAATCTGAGTCTACTTTGTCTGTTATGGTAAGTGGCACATGATCTCCCTGTTTTTATCTTGGTCCATGAGCTTTTCCATCGTATCCTCTCAAACAGTTCTGCTGAGAAGAGCAAATGAATGAGTTGCTGGTAGGGGTCTTGCACGCAACCAGGCTTGACTACCACACCTGCACAAAGAGCCCAAGACAGCCCCCTTTCTGCAGTCTGGCAGTGGCCCACAGATGCCCCATGCACTCAGAGAGCCATGGTTTGTCAGGCAGTGACAGAGGGGGGGTGTCACCCCCTCCCCAGTGGGGCCACCCCAGCGCTGAAGCTGGAGCAGAGCAGGCAGCAGCCACTGGCCCCAGCACAGGGGTTAAACCTGACCAGGCCATGGCAAGGTTGAGCCTTTGCACTGCTGCATCACTGCACAGCTGGGGCATCCCTCAACCAAGAGAAGAAACTGTATTGACTGGGCCACATTCTATTTTGTCACATAGACATCGTTTCTTTTTTCACAGTCCTTGTATTTTCCTCTTTATCTCTTCTATTTCTATTATATCCTTTCTGAAAGGCCATAACATAAACGATACTTCATTCAAAAGATGTGGACTACCACAGCATCAAACCACCCACAGATATAATGACACACTAAATTGTAATTCCTGTTCCATTTGTAGCAATTTCTGAAATTCTGCTTGCTTTTTTTGGACTATTTATTACTTTTGACTCTGAGAGACCTATTCATAATGGATCAAGGAAATCATGTAGGATTGTTACTAAGATATTTAGCACATTTTCAGTTCATCATGTATGTATAATTGGAATTGGTTTTTTCCTCATATAAATGTCTTTATGATGATTCTAAATATAAACCTACAGCTCTTCATAGCTACCTTTAGTCTTACTACACTGAACAGTTTTGTAAGAGTTGCAAACTGCATTTTCTACATAATTTTCAAATCATTCATGAGAGAATTATTTTTTCATCACTGCACAACAATTTGTCTATTCAGTCCTTCGTATTCCTATTTAACCAACTATGAACCTATTCAATATTCTTTCCTTATTGTTATGAATCCTCTTTAATGAGATGATTTTGTTTCCTTTACACTTTTAATTATTAAATATTTGTTGATCAATATTATCATTTACTTCTTCAAGAATATTGATAAGTTCATGAAGCATGACTTTCCTTCACCAAAGCTGTATGAATCTTCTCATTATATTATGTTTATCCATGCATCTACTGATATTGCTCTTTATTATGGTATCTATTATCTTGCTTGTAGTAGAGTTAGATTTATTCATCTACATTTCCTAAAATCATTGCTAGAGGCCTTTCTAAAAACTGATGTCAGTTTAAATTTTCAGCTTACATTCCTTTGGTACTGACACTGATTTAGCCAGAGAGTTACAAAGCATAGTCAATCTTTCAGCAATTTCATACGTGCGTTTCTCTGCAAGTCCTAGATGAATATCATGTGTCTCTACTGATTTATTATTGCCATAACAATTTTTGCTAGTATTTCTTATCCTGACAGTTCAACTTGAGATCACTCCACAATTTATCCACTCAATCTGAACTCACTTCAGCACCTCAATTTCTTTCTTGAAGTGAGGGGCCCAAGACTGGACATAGGATAGGTCACACCTCACATGTGCTAACTACCAAGGGAAAATCACTGCCCTGGCCCTGCTGGCCACGCTATTTTTGATACAATCCAGGGTGTCACTGACCTTATGGTCACCTGGGCACACACTGGCTTATGTTCATCAGGCTGTTGACTAGCACTCTCAGGTCCTCTTCTGCTGGACCCCTTTCCAGCCCCTCTGTCCCCAGACTTTACTGCTGCCTGAGGTGGTTGTGATCCTGGTGCAGGACCCAGCACTTGATCTCGAACCTCATATTGTTGACCTCTACTTATTGATCCAGTCTGTCCAGATCCACAGACTTACTGAGGGTGAACTTGATCTCCTCACCCAGATAATGAATAAAGACATTAAACAGGACTGGCCCCAGTACTGAGCCCCGTGGAACCCCACTGGTGACTGGCTGCCAGCTGGATGCAGCACCATTCACCATCATGCTCTGGGCATGGCCATCCAGCCAGTTCTTAAGCCAGTGAAAAAGTGCACATGTCCAAGCTGTGGGCTGCCAGCTTCTCCTGGAGAATTCTGTGGGAGACAGTATCAAAGGCAGCACACAGACATTACAAAACAAGCATGGAGACAAAAACAGGAAACGAACTCTGCCAATTACATTAATTATGGGCTAGCAAAAAACTAAAGGCACCACTTTGTGGAACATCAGCTTGGTTCTGGTTAGGTTAGGGAGCTGGCAATAGTCTGTGCTGGTATGTCAGGAAGACTTGAGCACTGTGTTTGCTAGAGAGCACAGAAATGGACTGACCAGCGAGTAAGGGACACATGGGACAGGTAGGAGGGTCTAGGATCCGGGCAGGAGTGCCAGATGGACATAGATCCTGTGCTCAAGGCATCCATCAATGGATGTGCTTGTGAACCAGGCGTGTTTTGTGTGCACTTCTGTCTCTGCCAGCCCAACAGAAGGAGAGGCAATGTCTGTCTGTGTTTATGTATTTAAGTGTTATTGAAAACGATACCTTTTTTGTGGTAATCTGTGTGACCAGCCATGTCAATGTCCTCTGTGTGTGTGCCTCTGGGACACATGCACATCTTCACTACTGATTAAATCTGCACACAGGGAAGAAACAGCTGCATTCCTCAGTATGCTCAGGTCCCCAGGGCATTGCCCTGGGCTGTGTGGCCAGGCAGGAGGGATACCTAGATGAGAGCAGCTATGAAAGACAGCCAATGCTTCTAAATCTCTTAACATTCTTAAGTGGCTAACTTCTGCTTTGTGAATTTTGGCAGGCTTTTTGTTGGGTTTCTATTTGTTTGGCTGGGGTGTTTTAGTCTGCTTCTATTGCTCTAGTGTTTTTTTTTTGGAAAGGGTGGTTTTTAATTGTAACTGGAAAGTAATGCATTGTATGTGGGCCTCTGGTTTTGTACTTTTTGACGTCCTATTTTACTATCTAGTCTTAACAAAAACAGTCAAAATAATGAAAATAGCAGTGTAGACCTAGGCATAATTAAAAAAACTAAAGAGAAACTGCAGTGCATTTACCTTTGTAAAACACTCTGAAGGTAAATGCATTTATTGAAAATGAAAGATCAAGACTGGAACTCAGTTTAATACTAACAGCCACAATTTAGGTAGCTCTTAAAAATGCATTCTTATTTAAATTCCTATTTTTAAGAAGGGGATCCTGTGGAGGAAAAAAAAAACCCTTACAGTGTCTCAGTTCATTTATTTTAGCATAGGCTTTTGGAGTCATACTGATGATTTAGTAGGATAACCTTTTACAAAGGCAGGATTCAAATCTACAGAAGAGGATGGCAGACGAGGAAATCTAAATCTTTTTCCAAGCCCTGGAACATTATACATTATAATCTCTTAAACTGTTGAATTAAAGGGCAAATTATAGTGGATTTGGAGACTAAAGAAAAAAACCCAAACATATACATGCTAAAACTATGCAAGAAATACAACCTAATTTTTTTTTATATTTCAGACTATATAAATGCTTTTTTTTTCAGCAAATAACCTGATTTTCCAAAAGATGCCTCATTCTTATTGATCTTCAGCTGTGGATCAGTAGTTCTGATTTTTTAACTAACAATTTAAATTTAAAAAGCTTTTTATTTTATTTTGTTTTTCTTTGTTTTGTCATTATTTCTGCCTTATATCAAAAGATAAATGCTTTTGAATATGATATAGAAGATGACACTGTAATTCTGCAAATTTGATGTGTTCCAATACTAAGTTTTACACAGTCAGAAACCTTCAAAAGAATTATTTTTATCAGACAACTTTTGATATTAGGATTATACTGTCAGTATCTCTACAGCATGATGAATTTAAACCGCATGTGATGTACAGCATGTGGTAAAGAACTTCTTTAGTAGAAGATTACTTTCAGCCCCAAGTACTTACACGACTTAGAGGTTCCCCTAGCCATTATGATAAAAAAACTATACAAAGTGTAGGTTTTTCCAAAGCCAAGAACCATCAAAATGACTTTCTAGCCTGTGGATTAATTCCTTTTTTAATGATACACTGCATATCTTTGCCAGTAACTTCTCTATTTCACACTTAATTTCCTTCACAACCCTCAAATGAATATTATCTGGTTTTAGTGATTTACTACACTTAATTTTTTAAGATGCTCTATAACTTCCTCCTTGGAGGCTATCATTTTGTTAAGGCCGCAGTATAATTTCCCATGAAAAGTGCCCTTGGAAGAGTGATTTCCCTGTAGCCCTGGATAGAAAAGACAGATGCAAAAAAATTAATTTAACTCCTCTGCTATTTTACCATCCTCTCTAATTGCTCCTCTCACTCCTTATTCCAATACATCTAGTCCCGTGTCTTCCGACTTTTTATGTGCAGCATAAACTTTAAGTATTTATATTGTTACAGCTACCAGTGTAACACTGTGAAGTGCATGCAATGGAGAAGCATGCAGAGCAATTTTGATGTTTTACTCAGTAGAAAACCTCTTGTGCCTCCTCAGTGACCTTGCATTTGTATTGACACTTAGATCCTTCCAAGGAGAGTAAAACACTTCAAAGTAAAGGTAGCATTTTATAAACTCTGCTGTAAGTAACTGTGGAAGAGAACAGGAGAAACCCTGTTGTTGAACAAAACCCTTGTGGATATAAATGTAGAAAAAAAAAAGCTTGACCATTAAGTATCTCTGTCTGAATGGGAGAAATATGTTTCACAGTTCCTTTTTCCCAAAGCCCTTGCTGACTTACTGCTAAAGGCACCTTCTCTGAAGTGTATTCAGTTGGGACATGGTAATGTTTTCTTAATGCTCTCTTACTGACTTCTTACATGCCTCCTCCTTAAAGAGTATGGCAGTATGGAGGGAAGAGTGAATGCTGATGAAAGATGAATGCTGAAGTAATCAATATTCAGTCTCCTCATTCTGTGGTCAAGACTGATCCTGGACTGATGTCTCACAATGAAACATGCAGCCAGAAGAAATCTGCCTCTTCTCTTGCAATCAATCCTGATAAGCAGAACAGATGGTGGAGTCTGTAAATATGTATGTCTGTAAATATGATGTCTGCCCTTAGCAGGGGGATGGCATGGCTGCGTGTGCCACCAACTCTGAGCTGGATGTCACTGTTTAAAAGCCTATGTCAATGCCTGTGACTTCAGCCTCCTCTGCTCCAGCTTCACCTCTGGGGTGGCCCAGCTGGGGAGCAGCTGACATCCCCAGTCACAGACACTGCCTGCAAACCACAGCTCTTTGTGCCCATGGGCATGGTGGGGATGGAGGCTGGACAGGGAGAGAACACAGCAATGAAACTGTATTTGAGACCTCACTCCACTGGCGAAGGGGATGGGGGATGCAGCAGATATTTTATGCAAAAGTTCATCCCATTTTGTTACTGAGGTTTTTCCTGTGCTAGACAATTAGGACTCTTCAAATATGAAAATGTTAAGAGGACCAATAAGTATCTGTTATCCTTGCCTATCTGGTGTGGTCCCTTTGGCTTATAAAGTCCCTACCCAAATCAGCTCTGCCTTTTCATCTCTTGAATATGGGTGTGAATTATGGATCTCTGTAGGTTGCAGGATGGGAAGGACAGCCTAGTGGTACATACACTACCAGCTGAAAGGCTAAAATTAGCTCTGAAAAAAATATCTCTATGAACAGGCTGGCTTCAACATGGATATAAATACCAGTGTTCATTATGTCATGTTTGCTTTATGTAGAGAAACTCTGCCCACTCTTAGAGAAACCTGCTTTTAATCCTGAAGCAGTAGATACAGCATATTAATTTCTGCAGGCTTCATAGTTCTCTTCTTATGCATCTCATTCTTCAGAAAGGGAATATTAATTACTGAGTATGAAAATAAGGATCAGATAGGCTCATGACACCGTGAAAAAATTAATTTCATAGATTACCATGAAATCTTATTGAAGATGTGAAGTTAATTGAAGTCTGTTGACAGGTTCAAGCTATAAAGAAATTCAAAATTTTGAAAGAGAAAAATACTGGGGGAAGATTGAGCCTCATAGATATAACTGTAACTTTTAAAATAGGAATATGTGAAGGAAAAGGTTTTAGATAAATCCTTTAGCTGCTTGCTTCAAACACAGTTGGACAAAGTCCCAGGCAGATCTGATCTAAGCAGATGCTGCTCTCACTGTGGAGTTGGACCATATACGCAGTAGTAGTCTCCTCTAGTCCATAGAGTTTTGTTGGTTTATGCTATTATTAAAAGACTATTTTTTATTTCTTTGCATATAACTAATGTTTAGAGAAACACAGATAGGATGTTACTGGGTGTGGTCTCTCGCTAAAAACAAATATTGCTTCTGGTTTTACTGACACCCCTCTGAAAAAAAGAAAGGACAGGCAATTCTAGAAAAAGATTTCCCTATTATGCAAGTGTTAAGCAAAACCCCCAATAACAACAAACCAAACAAACAAGCAAACTTGACAAAATTGTAGACCTGTAAAAATAATCTTAATAGTTTTTTTGGTCAATGTCTTTTGTAACAGATCTATTTAATATTATGACTGGTGACCTGAACAATTTTCTGTAAATGATAATTCTGTAATCTTTATTATCAACCTAAATCACCCACTGGATATCCCCTTCCTGACATATGAGATTTTAACAGATTCAATTGTATTTCTGCAATAATTACTATATTATTAAAACAAATATAATTTAATTACTAATAGAAAACTTACATCATAAAAGTCAATCTGGTCCTACTAAAGACAGTAGGAAGAGGATTGGATTGTAAATCAGTCATATGCACTATATTTTTTGATGATCATTAATAAGTTCATAAGTGGAATTGAAAAAGTGTTCTTGGCATTCAGTATTATGAATGCTAAGCACAGAATCAATTGTGTCCGATGGTCTTAATCTTTTCTTTAATGGCCACTGTTAACCATAGTGCAATATGTGATATAATTTATTGTCAATCCAATGCCATAGAGATAACAGGATAAAATCCTCTGAATGACTAAAGAATGAAAGCCTTATGTCATGACAAATGGTGGACCACAGAGCAGAAAAGTCAAAAGACAATGCAAGGCTTTCAACAATAACAGCTTTCCTCCTAGTTTAATGCATGTACATTTATTAAAATGAAAATAAGTCCAAAATAGATGATAAGGCAAATCAGGCATTTTAGTAACACAGAACAACTTTAATGTAGATTTTCCAGATCACAGCAAAATAAGCAACGTATTTCAGGTTTCTCCTGGATGGGAGGCAATTGTAACTTGTCAAAAATATGACTTGGAGAAATAGATAAAAATATTGGAGGAGGGAAAGCCCATAACCCCCTTCTCCTGAACCCAAACTTTAAATATTTATTAGGCCTTTTTAAAATACAATTCTCAACTTAAAAGAACAGCAACTGCGGAATAGTAGACAAAATTTGATATTTCTAAGATCTACACTGAAAAAGTACTTCAGGAAATACTATTTCTCTGTATCAGTTCTCAGTAGAGTTGATTATATGTATTACATATATCCTCCAAACTCAGTATTTGATCAAGATTTCTGAAGAAAGTATCCAACTCCAAGAGATATTTGATGTACCTAGTAACTGCCATTTGCAGCTGTGTGGGAAGATAGGAAATTTCCCTTTGGCAACAAGGAAGAGGAAGTGCTACAAGAAATGCAACAGTATAAAAAAAGATAGTTATTTTTGGGTCATTTGGATAATTGTAATAGCAGTAGTAGTCTGTGGACACACTATTAGAGGCCTTGGAAAATTACAGCCAGGGAAATCATTCCCAGAATGGAGTTTCTCCTGGTTCTCTCAGATGCTTTTCCAAGCTGATAACATGTTCAGCTCCAGCACGAAGGTTTTTTCCCAGGACGATAGTTTTGTCAAAATAGAATGGAATTAATAACATAGATTAACACCTGGTGCTGACTGTGGGACCCGTCCTGAAGTACTGTCCCAGAGGTGTTCTCCCAATTATCCAATGAACTGCTGCCTTGTCTTAGTTCAGCGGAACACCCTGTAAATATGAACCGTGTTCTCCATAAAGAGGTCTTCTTTTCCCCAGGGAGGTCCGTGTTGCTGTCATTGCTTTCTGTACCATGGTAGCGACAGTAGTCAGTATTCACTGTCTTACTAGCACTGATGTAAGGAAATGCAGGAAAATCTGCCCTGCTGGGTGAGTCCAAGGCTGTAGTGGAAAAGCGTAAGTGCTGCATTAAACAAGATTCAGCAATGTTGCTTCCAGAGTCAAAAGGGGTTCTTCTTCAACATTGGTGGGTAATGCACTGATGAGGGACAGAAAAGTCTACTTCCATTTAAATCCATCTAAAAAGACAAAAAAAAAATCAAAACGGTAGGTTCTTTTGTATTAGAGCTTTGCAACACCATGTAACTGAGCATTTTGCATAGTGCAAGTGTAACAATTTGATAATGAAATGTGAGTTATGATATCTAGAATATATTAATACATCTTCTAGGTTGGTTTTGGTTCACCCCACTCTCCCCTCACCCCATTTGTCTCAAATACACTTAGGCAAACTTCTGCTCTTCTACATTGGTTTCTGTATGGCTTGCACAGAATGACAGAGGATGAGTATGTCACCTAGTTAACCTTCAAGATCTAAGGCAATATTATTAGCTCTAGCTATGAACCTACCTGTAGGTGTTTACTTAACCTTTGTTTAAAGGTGTCCACAGTCTACTTACATCAAACTTATCCAGTGTTTCATTATTGTTACTATCAAAATTATATTTTGAGACTGTAACCTGAATCTGCTTTGCTGTATTTGAAACCCACTTATATATGGACATAAAGAACATTTTATTCCCTTTCTCATAGCAATAGTCTCTGATGAATTGGGAGAGTATCAACCTTTCTCGGTCTTTAAGTTTTAGAAATGAAATATTTTCCTTTCTAAACCTGTTATCATACATTTCATTTCTGTACAACTGCTAATTTACATTAGTCTCATTTGGATCCATGAACTGAGCTCTTCTGGGGTGCACAGAGTCCACATCTGAATGCAGTTCCCCAGTATAGACCCCAGCAATGTAGGGTAGAGAAGAAGATTCGCTTTCCATACATTGTAGACATTTGTTATTTTTTTCAAAATTATCTCTCAATGCACGGATTGTCTTTCTATGGGGGTAAATAATATAAATGTTTGACTTAAAGTAGCTTGATTATTTCCTCATATTAATTACTATGAAACTGCTACTTATCCTGCATTTATGCAACGATTCTCAAGTGCAAAATGAGTAATTTTCTTAGCTTGCAATAGTGAGCTATTCTAAAAATCTTGTAACAGTTATCATTCTAAAATATCAAGCATAAAAATAGGTGAGGAATAGAATTACGATTGCAGAATTAAGTTGATATGCAAACAGTTATTGATTATATCAAAATTTAAAGCAATCTGGTATTTACATGATTAATTTATCTATGTAGACATCCAGAAGTTTTGTTGGGGTTTTTTTTTTTGTTTGTTTGTTTGTTTGTTTGTTTTAATGGTAAGACCAATTTATCTTTCTGATATTCAGTGGAGACCACTGCCCTATTATTTCAAACTCAAACAAAAAAAAAAGAAAAATCCTTTTAGACAACTTTATCTCCATCAGGATTATTAGAAGATATTTCCACTGGCTCAGACCCAAATCTCTGCCAAGCATGCATATATGGGAAGTGGGTTTTCAGTCTTTCCTCAATAAAGATTTTAATAAATAGCTTAACACAGTATTTTGTATTTTATTGTGTTGAGATTTTTAAATCACTAGCATTTAAAAGCAAGTGTTTATTATCCCTCTTGAAAACTTAGTGCTAATAGCATAAACTTCCTGGGTTTTTTAAGATCAAACTTATTGCTACTGAAAATCAACAGCACTGTTTGTACAAGACAAGAGGTTTTTTCAAGGCTATTTCTTAGAATTACTGCCTTAACAACAAGAGTTGGAAGATAAAAATAAACATGTACGCCTAAGTGGATCTGACCTTCTGGCACTAACTTAGAACCATAGAATGATTTGGATGGAAGGGACCTTAAATATCATCTAGTTCTGACCCTTCATGCATGGGCAAGGACACTCTTCACTGGATAGGTTGCTCAGACTTCCATCCAAGCTTGTCTTAAACATTTCCAGAGATAGGGCATCTACAGCTTCCCTGGGCAACACGTTGCACTGCCTCATCACTTCTGCAGTAGAGAATATCTAATCTAAACCTAGTGTCTTTCAGTCTGAAGCCATTTTCCTTTGTTCTATCACTAAATGCTCTTGTAAATAATCTCTCTTCTTACTTGTAGGCTCCCTCAGCACTGCAAACCCCACCAATGCATGATCACTGCAGCCCAGGCTGCCTCCAGTCTTGATGTCCCCAGCTGGCTCTCTTACACTGGTGACAATAAGATCCTGTATTGTATTCCCTCTGGCAGGGCTGTCTATTACTTGGGTCAGGAAGTGATCTGTGTTTCCAGGAGTCTCCTGGATTGCCTACAGCTCGTTGTGCAACTTTCCCAGCAGATGTCAGGATGGTTGAAGCCCCCAGAGGGACAAGAGCCTGTGAGCATGATGCCTCCTATAGCTGCAGCAAGAAGGCTTTGTCAGAAAGATCCCGTTTACCAGGGGCCTCACGTAGGCACTGACCACAAAGTTTCCTTTGTTGCCCCAGTCTCATTCTTACCCGCAGGCTTTTTACCTGCTTGTGGCTGTTCTTCCGAGACAACTCTTCACAGTCAATTCACCTCTTGATGCAGAGGGCAACTCCTCCACCTCTCCTTCCTCCCCTGCCTCTTCTAAATAGCCTGTAGCCTTTGATAGTCACACTCCAGGCACGGAATTCATTCCATCAAAGTTTCAGTAATGGTAACAAGGTTATAGGTTTCTAGGTAGCATGGGGTTCTTTCTGTTTCTGCCCATGCTGCATGAATTGGTATAAAAGCACCTAAGCTGGGCTCTTGCCTGTTTCCTTCCTAGAGGAGCACCCCTTAACTCTTTTGGGATATTTCTCTGGCGTTTCCATTTTGGCTTCTGCTATCAGATGAGACCCTGGCTTGTCTCTATAGGATTGCAAGTCTGTTATCTAATTAAAGTCTTGTCAATCAATGATCCATGAAGTTGGCTGTGATTTTAATAATTTGTAAAATATAAACCCTTCTACTGCATTCTTCTTTTTGGTCATAAGATACAGATTGATTCAGTTTGATCTAAATAAAATGAGGAAAGGTGCTGGGCTCCCAGCATCTCTGACATGAGTTGCATGTGTTATTGTCCAAAGGAATGAGCAGAGCTCAGGGTTATTGAATTCATGTGTAATATCTAAAGAGGGTTTTGAGAGATACACTCTTCTTCATGAAGAAATGTTTTTTATACAGTAAGCAAAGTAATCCTAGAGTTAATCTGGGGCACCTAAGTCACAATTATGCAACTAATCACTGCTGACTGCTGCTAGCTGACTGCTAGTCTCCCAGCTAATCAATGTATTGGTTTATCTCTTGGTGACAAAGACATAGGTGGAATTATGTCTCTCTTGGTTACATTCCTGTTTTGATAAGATGCAAAATTCTTCTAATAAGAATAGGGTTTTTTGTGATCAGATGAAATAGATTTAATCCAAATACAAAAGTAATAGAAAATAGTAAAAAAAAATCAGAACAAGGAAAGATTTCTTTGTGCAATAATCAAGACTGTTATGTTTAATTCTGCTTACATGCCTGCCAAGTAAAGCATGTCACAAATCACAGGTGCTGCATGTTAATAAAGGGAATAGTTCTGTTTATTGAAAGCCCTTGAACTTATTCTGTGCAATAGTCAAGTAAGACAAGACCAGATTTAATAATTGTTACCAAACTAATTTTAGAATTGGTATCTAACAAGTGACTTTAATGATAAAAGTATGCGGATGGAAACTGGACCTGCAAGAGGGACTCATAGGATCAACTTAATCTTGATTTACTCCTCCTCTAATGGGTTTTAGTTCTGACTGAAATTAAGAGAGGTCTATTTTGAAAATGAAAAATGGGAATATTTAATGTTCAAAATTTCACTAAGTATCAGTAGTGCTGTGTGTATTTTCCTATTAACATTCACTTCATAGCTTTCTTTTCTGAGATTTGGGATCTATGGTATTTTCTTCTGTCAGCTGCAGTCTGACAAATAAGAGTTATGCTGGGAAGCCAGTTATATTGAATACCTTGATAAAAAGTATTAGTGATTTATTTTGTATTGTGCTGCAGAATGTTCTTTCAGAATAAATATCTGATCCTAGTAGATATCAGTTTAATACTAGTTTAATATAGGTTGAATGCATTTTAAACTTTAGATACACTTTTATAAATATTTCTTACTATAAAATGTAAATATTCATCAATTAATTATTGTATAGAAACACTGAATTTCTTTGTGCTGTTGTTCTGTGCTTTAAGTGAGATCACATTATGGATTAAATTTGATTAGAGTGTCAATATGCTTCCGCATTAAGACAAATAATAATCTACTACATTTTAAATTGGTTTTGGAATTTGTTTGGCAATCCACTGAAGTAAAGTTTAAGAAAATTTTTGTATGACTTCCCTCATAGGGTTGAAAATGAATGTACTGGTGGCAGTGTTTAAGGCTTTATGGCCAGCAGGCATATTGGTCAAGAGCATGCTGCATTAATTAAATTCTCTGTTTGGCTCTTAACTACTCTCAAAGGGTACATCAATGAGGGTTGTTTTCCTTAACCATCATGACAGTTGAATAGTATTCTGACCTTGTAAATTCTGTTAATGTCCTGAGAATGTTGCACAGTATTCATACGTCTCAGGAAATGATACCACAAACTGAATCTGAGGTACAGTATAAATTCATGCAGAATTTCTATGAGACTTGTATCAGTAAATGCAAAGATCTCTTAAGATTAATGGGAAAAAAAACACAGCTCCTAAAACTAACAGAGGAATCTGTTTGAAGTCACAGGTACAGTCGTAGTACTTACAGATGGTGGGAATTTAAATGCTTAACTCACAAAATGATGAAGTAAAATCTAACTTACAATGTTTCTTATGTACATATAACACAACATAGTCAAATTCTCTAGAGATTCATAATTTAAATGTGCTGTGTAGAAGAAAAGAGGGAGAAGATTTTTTCTCTTTTCTCTTTTCCAAATGAAATTAATCAATAAAATATATTTAAAATTGTATTTTAAAAGGAAAGCTTATACTTTTATGTCTGTTATTTGTTTTTTCCCTTGAAAATATTTGTCTTATGTTGTTCATAAAGGTTTAGATCCAAATTATCAACTGATTTAAACAGACTCACTAAACTGAAATCAAAAAAGGTAATGTACAGCTAAGACAGCTGTGCTAATGACAAAAAAGACCGTGAGAACAAAAGAGACTCATGTAAAAGAGCTGCTGCATAAGAATGTCAATGGAGGAGATATAATGGTCCATATATAATGCTTTCAAGATTAAATGATGGTATGGTAGCTTCAGGAGGAGAATTACATATGAAATATTATCTAAAGAAAATATTTAAGTGATAACTGATCAACATTTGGGAATGCTGCAGTGTCTCAAAAGCTGGCATTCAGGAAAATATGAGTAGAAGGGCACTCATGGTAGAACACTGCATTGTTACTGAGATAAAGAGCTTTAGAAGACATAAAGTAAAATGGGATTGAGAAAATGGGAATGTCTTTAATTTCTGGGTAGGCTGTTGTTTTCATCTTTCTATTTGTATTCTAATCATCTTGGGTAAAAGATTTTGCATTTGCAAAGTGCCCTGCTCAATATCATTTCAGTCTTGTCAGTGTGCTATTTTATTTCCACTAATTGTACTATTTATTACAGTTCAGTTGGTTCACAGCTGACAACATAAAAAATATCCTCCAGTGATTGGCCTACTGAACAGTGCCCCATGCTTCCTTTATTGCCTGTATCAGACATTAATAGAGAAACACTATTACTGAGATGTGTTGACATCATTGATTAGGATTTTGAATATACTGGAAAGTAAACAGAAACATTAATTTTAATTTTAAACTCCATTAGGAATTTGAGAGTAAAACAAAACTGATGCCTGCAGAATACAAGTGTAAATTTCTTAATGGAGCAGCAGACATTTACTTTGTGGTTTCTAAGGGAAACTTCTAGAATAGATAGTAAAAACAGCCTTCAAAAAATGAGATCATTTTCCCAACAAAGTATGAAATTCAAAGGCACTTATTTTTGATTGGGAATATATATTGACAATATGAGAAAGAAGAGAAAAAAAGGGCCATTCTTTAATCATTCAATGTAATGTATCACTGATTGTAAACAGGTATTGTTATGTCACATTCTGGTGATTTTTATACACAGAAATAATGTTGATAAGGCAAACTTATCTGTGACCAAAGCCCTGGATCTGTTGAAAACAGTGACAGTTTTGCTATTTAATGAAAACAGAATATATTTCTACATCTTATGGTATTAACCTCTCCTAGTTGTATGCCAGCTGTAAAATGTACAGGTCCAACACCTTGGCTAATGTAAGTCTCATCATAATAGAACTGACATCAATCAAGTCAAAGAAAGAAGAAGTAAATGCAGAAAATGCAATAAAAATAAAGTGGTGGATGTGAACAGATTCTGCTGTGCCTAGTGCAGCAGGCCTTTTTTAGAAGTGAAAATTTAAGTTTTATAATTTCTGCAGCATCGGGAAGCTCTTTGGTTCGAAATCTTGACAATGCTCAAGATTGATACAATACTCTTGTTTGTCTCTCGGGTTCTGATATGATCTTGCACACTTCAATTTGTGCAGCACATAGGCCAGACATTTCTTTTGTAATCTAATGTGATTAAAGCAATATCCCTGCATCTTACAGTATCTTGTGTGGTTTTTTTTTTTTGTTTTTCTCTTACACAGTGTTTTTAACCCACATTAATTGATGTGACAAGATGGGCCAGATTTGTAACAAACTGCTTCTGTATTTCTCCTTTTGTTATTTTTGTTATTGCTGTCTTTAATTCCTCTTTTCATCTTCAGCCTATTTCTACAAAAAATTAATCCCTCATGATTCCTTCTGTTTTACATAGATCACTTTTGAGAAATATGTAATGCTTTCCTCTCCTTCTCTAAAGCAGCTCACTTTTCACTCCAGAATATTGTAGAAATTATCTGAAGTAATCACATAGAGTATTCTAGATCTTCACATATATTGCAGTATCTTCATATATGTATTGCAATTCTATATTTAAGCTAAAACTCATATTTTAGGATACATAACATATTCCAAATATAGCTCAATAAACTTTAGTAATATCATTAATGTCAATTGATTAGACAACAAAAGATAAAGGGGGTTTCACATCTGTAAATCAAAAGATGAAATGGCAGTGATGACAATAATGAAGTTTCTGGTATAATGCACATCTTTATGGAGTAACAGTGTGAGACACTGAGAGTTTGGCAAGTGTTAAGACATATTAGATGTTTGGATTAATAAATATTTTTTAAATAAAAATAAGTGGCTTAGAATTAAAATATTATATGCTGTGATATTAGTTCTACTTGCTTGTCATCAGCAACTAGATTTGCTGAGGCCTAAGGCTGGAAGCTGTGAACTTTCACCTAGTGTTGCTTTTGGATAGAATAGAGTTCATTTCCTTAGTAACTTTCCTGGTATCTATAGCCCAGTGCCATGTTTTAAATTTAGTGTGAGAATAACACTGATAGCATACCAGTGTTCTAGCTCTTGCTACATTGTGTTTATTCTACACCAAGGACTTTCCAGTTTTCCATGTGCTGCCAACTATGTTAGTGGATAAGAAGTGTAAGCCAGAAGACAAAGAGGTTACAGTTATCACTAGAAGCTATAACTTCAGAGGAAAAGAACAGCTAATGACCTGCCGACATGGAGAAAGAATCCCACCGTGTGTTAGAAGACCCAGATCAAAAATCACCAGTCACACAGGTGTGTGCAGGGTGCATTCAAGATGGGTAAAGAACATCTAGAAGGGTATAAAAGTCCAGGGATTTCTTTATTCTGCGTCCCTCTTTGGAAGATGGGGCACCTCTCGTATGAGAAATGGCTAAAAGAATTGGGACTATTCAGCCTGGAAAAGGCTTTGAGGTGACCCAATTACAGCCTTCCAGTACCTGTAGGGAGCCTACAATTAAGATAGAGAGGGACTCTTTACCAGGTCATTTAGTGACAGGACAAGGAGAGTGACTTAAAACTGCAAGAGGGCAGATTTAGGTGAGATGTAGGTTGGATATTAGGAAGAATTTTTTTGTTGTGAGGATGGTGAGACACTGGAACAAGTCGCCCAGGAAAGCTGGGGATGTCCCATTTCTGGAAGTGTTCAAGGCCAGACTGGATGGGGCTTGGAGCAATCTAGTCTAGTGAAAGGTGTCCTGGCCCATGGCATGGGGGTTGGATCTAGATGGTATTCAACATTCCTTCCAACTCAAACTGTTCTACGGTTCTATGATTCTCTGGAGGCACACAGCTTGAGCTGTCCTGTTGCTATACCACTCATTTATTAAATTTTTTTTGCCTGGCATCTTATGTCTGGNGTCTAGTGAAAGGTGTCCTGGCCCATGGCAGGGGGGTTGGATCTAGATGGTATTCAACATTCCTTCCAACTCAAACTGTTCTACGGTTCTATGATTCTCTGGAGGCACACAGCTTGAGCTGTCCTGTTGCTATACCACTCATTTATTAAATTTTTTTTGCCTGGCATCTTATGTCTGGGACTCTGCTGCAGGAAACCTAGGGCAAAAAAAAAAAAAATTATCTTTAACAGCAGGGAGTGAGGTCATGAAAACATATGACAGGCTGTGATATATATTGAATCCTTTTTTATTTAAATTAATTCTGCATTTTAGTCTGGTCTTTCAGATTTTAGTTCCCCTTTGAAGAGCAGGATAGAGAGACCAAAGATGGAGTGTTTGAAAGAGTGGCTGTAATTGGCTCTTCATGTGTTTTTTTTGTTGTTGTTGTTGTTGTTTTTTTTTTTTTTAACTCATACTAGGATTAGAAGGCATGAATTATGGAGAGGGACTGGGGAATATTTAGTTTGTTCAGTTTGGAGAAAAGGAGACTTAGAGGTGAAGACTGATGTGTACAAATTTGTCATGGGGAATTGAATAGGGAGGTACTTATCTCCTCTCTCTGATGCCATGTGATAGAAGGTGAGGGAATGGCTCAAAGCTGCACTGGGACAAGTTCAGACAGTATATTAGGAAATAGCTCTTAACTGAGGAGGTGGTCAAATACTAGAACAAGTTCCTTACGTAAGTGGTAATGCCCTTAAGGCTGCCAGTGTTAAAGAAGTGTTTGGAAAACTTTATGATCTTCATGGATACTTTCCAACTCAGAATATTCTGTGGTTCTATAACTGCAGAGAAACCTCACATCAAGCTTAATCCTGGAAACTATTATTTCATGAAACTGGGTACTATGTGATTACTTTCCCCCGCCCCACCTCGAAGTAAATGTTTATGTATCACCTGTCATTTCATGAATCTGTAGTATAGGATGATGTCAAGTGAATCCATGTGCTGGTTCTCACTGGGGTAAAGTTAATTTTCTTTACAGTGGCTAGTATGGGACTGTGTTTTAAATTTGTGCTGAACACAAATATGTCTGATAACACAGAGATATTTTTGTAATTTCTCAGCAAGGTTTACACAGAGCCAAGGCCTTTTCTGCTTTCCATACTGTCATGCTGCCAAGGAAGTTGGGGGTGCATGGGTAGCAGGGAGCAAATACTGCCAGGACACCTGACCCCAAGTGACCAAAGGGATATTCTGTAACATATGACATCATGCTTGTTATATACACTGAGAAGGAAGAAGGGAAATGTGGGGACGTTTGTAGTGATGACATTTTTCTGCTCAAGTAACCGTTATATGTGATGGAGCCCTGCTATAGTCAGGATGGCTGAACACCTGCCTGCCCATGGGAAACTGGAAAATTATTCTTTGTTTTACTTTGCATGTGTGCACAGCTTTTCCTTTCTCTATCAAATTTCTTTTATCTCAAACCACAAGTTTTCCAGCTGCTACCCTTCCGCTGCTCTCCGCAGTCCCCCTGGTGAGGGAGTGAGTGAGCGGCCACGAGGGGTTTGGCTGCTGGCTGGTATTTAACCATGACAACCCTTCACTCAGATAAAACAGAGTGACTTACTCATTAGGAGTCAGAAGAATCTGATGTTTCAAAAAGATTTTGATGACTTAGCAAATGAAAAATAGAACTTTGAAATTCCAGTTACCTCCCTGGACCTTAGAGCTCTATGGTATGCACGTGCTGTGAGTGAACCTAATGCTTATGCCAAAGTTTACAGCACTTCCTTAAAAAGTTTAGTCTCAGTGCTACAATATACCCAAGATATAATACAAGACATGTTTTTTTACAGCACAAGAGAGCCCTAATGGGCTAATGACTGCTTATTAGCTTATTACATTAAACAAAACAAAAAGAAAAAAAAACCCAACCAAACTACAAAAAAACATTGTCCCCTTTTAATAGCTAAGAGTATGGAAAATATCTAGGTAGTATGGAAGAGCTGAATTAAAATTCTGGCACTTCAGAAACCTTCAGATACCACTTTGCACATGTAGAAACAATGTAGTCATTCACAGTTATGTTCATAGAGTGATTGTAAAGGTGGAACAGAACTTTCCAGTACAGGATTATGCTCATTGTCTTTTTTTGTTATAAAAGCTCCCTCTGGATACCTTTCTGGTACTGCAGCAGGAATATAATTATTGAAAATAATTATTGCAACAAGCTATGGACTTCTAACTCTTGGTGCTCAAATTACCTGAAAGTTGAGGTTGATTAAAATTTCTGAATTCATTTTAAACTAAATATGCAATTTTCATTCTATAATTATTCCCTTAATAAATATAGGACATTGAATTGTTATGAGTATTTTAAATACTAATGATTGAGAGAAAGACAATTCCATCACACACCCCTTTATTCCTCCTTTATTATCACACTTCATCACTAGAAATTTGTATTCATTTCCAAGGGATTTTTCAATTTTAAGAAAAATGTGTTCCAGTTACAGCAAAACATTTAAATCCATATTATTTATAATAATTCACATTTAATTCATAAAAAAACAATTTTTGGAAAACAAAGTTGTATTTTTCCAGAAGTTATGAAAATAACATTTTTCTCCTGCAAATAAGTCAGATGCTTACTTGTCAATTATGAGATGTGGAATAGCTACTGGTGTGATAACCTTTAAAAATTAGAGTAGTTTGAAAAGCATTCTGTGTGCTATAAAACCTATCTTCATTAGTTAATATCCAGTTAAGAAAAAAAAAATTCTAAGAATATTTTATGCAGATTAACACAAGTAGGATATCAGCTACTCTATCCACATTCAGGCATTTAGGAAAGGTTCTTCACTGGTACAGATGATGGTCAGTCACTGGAACAGGCTCCCCAGGAATGTGGTTATGGCAATAAGCCTGTCAGAGTTCAAGGAGTGTCTGGACAATAGTCTAGCTGTACAATTTAGTTTTAAGTGTCCTGCAAGGAACAGGCAGTTAACTTGACGATCCTTATGGATCTCTTCCAGTTGGAGATATCCTGTGGTTCTAGGATTATGTGATTTCCAAAATAAAGAAAAACAGAGGGTTTTTGCTATCTGTTTAAGAAAAATCAGTAAGAATGGTATTTTCCTCCATTGCCTTTCAATATTGAAATACCATTACTATTTTCCCTAAACTAACAGTAGGTCTTTGTTAAATTGCTTCTGTTATAATTACCTTATTTGTGCAGTCACCAGGATGAAAAATGATATCTCTGTATATAAAAATATATATTCTGTGTTTTTACTAAATTTGGTGCAAGAGTTTTATTAAGATTTCAGGTTAGTTTAGGGGGCATAAGTTTGGGTGGCATGTTTTTTCACTTGTTTTTTTCTTTTTGGTACACAGTTGATATAGTTTTTTGACAGGTTAAATCTCATGGGGAAAATACTTTCAGCACCTAAGTATTTTCTAGTACATGGTCATGGTCAACAACTAGCACTTTGCCTGTGTGGATAAAGGGCATTAGTACTTTATGCTAGTCTATTATCTCTGTAAAGGGAAAAAGAAAGAAAAATAATTTCTTTAAATAAGTAATTAAAACTATAATATTAATAAAAAAGATATAATGGATAGGAAAAAGAACTAGAGCAANAAGATTAAACTATTTTTACTTATCAAAGAGCTTGCATATTTCTTATGACTTAATTCTCATTTCATGAAAACTGAGTTAGTCAGAAGAAAAGTCCAACCCATTATTGTATTAGTCTATGAGATGTATTGGCAGGTGCTCATGGGAATCATTTGTTAAAACATTAGCAAAGTAGAGTAATTTCCCACCTCCTTTTGGAACTCTTGTAGCTTCTCTCCCTATTAATTACCATTGTTGCTTTTTGTCCCCCTAAATTCATGAAGCTAGACTAAACCACTAGTCACAGACAAGAACCATCCCCTTGATATTGGATAGTAATTGGGAGCTGATACTATCTGTAAGATCCTTGACTGGGACGATTTCTATTCTTCTGTCAGGAAAACAGCCAGTAGAACAGTGTAGAAGAAGGGTTATAAAATCAAAGTGACAGACTAGGAAAAATGCTTTGTATGAGGTTTTTGGCTGGCTATCAGAAAGGCAAGGTTGCATTTCATGAAGGTAAGTGGTAACAATATTTTAGATGATCAAGTTGAGAAATGATTCACAAGGTTACTCGTGAGATGGACACATAGAAAAGATGTCATTGGGCCATCATGCAAAAGAATCCACCTAACTCTGAACAAGTTGGGTGTGAGAGACCAGGGAAGAGACTAAGCATGAACTAATAACCTGTTAAAGACTTATGATAATGTTGTGCAAAAGGACCATTTTAAAAAGCAGTGAGATTTTTAGGATAAAATCTGGCTTAAGAAAAAATTCACAACATAAAAAGTTACCAGAACAAAGAAAGTTATAATAAACTGATTTTAAAATTAGATACATGGAAGATAGTGTGTATTGGAAGAAAAAGCCCATCTGAATTCTTTACTTACTATTGTATTAATTTCTTCATCATTTCTGTAGAGTCTTTTTAGTCCTGTGTTTTTGATATTTTTGTGGGATTCTTTTTTTTATCGGTTGTGTTTTTGTTTTTTTCAGTATGGATTGTTTTAAAGGGATTTAAGAGGGAAATGTCACCCAAGTGAAGTGTCTTTGTTACCCTCTTATTTTAACTCTACATGTGATGTCCATAAGTATTATAACACCAGGAGAGAACACTGGAAAAATTATTTCAGTGGCAGGTGCGATCTTCAACCCATATCAAAGAGATTTGTAGGAGGGAGATGTCAAACTACTCTTACAAACAAAAGGAAGACTGGGCAAAATTGTAGCCTTATGCTGTGTCACAGAGTATTTTTCACTAAAAATGAAAAAAAAAATGTGAGTCAAAAATTATGGAAAGTCAACAAGAAGAATAACTGAGTGAATGAGTGTGCATAAAAAGAAGTTTTGAGATATGTTTATTGTACTGAGTGCTTTCTGTCTCTAACCTTCAAGGGATTAAACTGTAGGTACCCCGGACCTAAAATCAAATAGTACAGACTGTATATGGTATGATAATTGTGATATTATATTCTTTGTCAGATTTTCTATGAATGCATGTAGGGTTTTCTGTATATTTTGTGCTGAGTTAAGCATGTTATATTTACTT
>VZTT01075813.1:0-10708 GCA_013400855.1 Buphagus erythrorhynchus
CCAAATCATTCCACTGTCAGATCCTAACACTAGGGCAATCCTCATGAAATACTCCCCTCCCCCTGCTCTCTGCAGGTTGTCCATGAACCAGCCCCATCCAATTTTGTTTCCAGCACGGCCAGAGCAGAAAAACTACAAAGTGCCGAGCGATTTATGTGTGTCTACAAAGGAATTTAACTGCTGTAGGTTTACAGTTTCTTGAATCAGCTGGGGCTCACATAATTGACAGCTGTGAATGTTAAATTCTTACTCTGCTGGAATTATTATCCGTGGAGTCAATCAGCAAGGCCTGCTCGTGACCTGGAGTCATATCAATGCTGGCACTTAAGGAAGATCCCCACTCACTGGACTGCAACCTGCCACAACAAACATGAAATTAAATTCAGTTTCTTATTATGATGCCCCAAATCAAACTTAGGAAAGAAATACCTTCCATTTGTACAGGTGTCATGCCTCCTGAGCTCACATTGAGCAAAGAAACAGGGTGACCCAACTAGCAAGGAGTCCTTCTTCCTTTCAAGTGAAATTTTATAGCATGACTTGAAAGAAGCAAGGGCACACGAACACACCTCTGTTTTAAATTCTGTGAAATTATTTTGGAAGCCAGCTCTGGCTGCAATAGTGCTGGTTCTTCCTATTTTCTAGTGACAGAGGCAGCAGTCACATCCTGGGGCTATGGTTTATTAGTGAGATCAGCTGCAGGAGGCTTTTAGACTTAAATGCCAGAAGGAGCTACAGTTGTCCAAAATGTGTAGCAATTACCTGGGAACTTCATCCAGAATTCTTCCATACAGATCATTATTTTTTGACTGAATCAGTGAGTGTGTCAGAAGAAAGGCACTGTTTTTGTGTCAAAGACTCCACTAGTCTGTAACTCCAGTTATTTGAACTACTAGGAAATGCACAGCACAAGTGCCTACAATCAGATCATGTGCTAAAACCCCCTCCATAGCCAATGAGGAGAATCAAGCATTTTGAACCTGCTGCTCACTGCATCCTAATCCAAACATCTAGTCCAGGCCAGCCACCTTTGCTCTACTGACTCTCAGGGCACCTGTGCAGTGCCCTGAGATATGCAAAGTCCTGTGCAGTGTAGACCCCAGTCTGCTGGACACTGGGGACAGGGCAGGAGAGGGGTCTAGGCCAAAGCTAAGCCTGGGAAAGGTGGATGAAAGTCCTTTCTCCTAAGTGTTTAACTGTTTCTCAATAACCAAATTAATAAAGTTTATGTCAATTGGCAATACATGAAAAATGAGTGACATTCAAGTCAAAACTTTTTTCATGCATGACAGACAGGTGCTTACTGAGAAGACAAATCCCCTGGAAGCATGAGAACTCCTCTTCAGCCTGCACCCAATTCTCAGTCTCCAAATTATATCTTCCAGGAGTTAATTTAACTAATTGAGAAAGTTGGCATCTAATTTCTAGACAGAACTTGTCTTAATGTCTAATCATTTGTCTCATTCTATCTACCTACAACTGAAGGAATTGAATTTCCTGAACTCCAGGAAACACTTTTTTTACAGTAAGGGTGACTAAGCATCACACCAGTTGTCAAGGGAGGTTGTGAAGTGTTCCTTTTTGGAGATACTCAACAGCCATATGGACATGGTCCTGGGCAACTGGGTCTAGGCTGAGCAGGGGTTGGGCCAGATGGTCTTTGGAGGCCCCTTCCAACTTCAGCCTTTCTGTGATTCTGTGACAGACATGGTAGTTGTCTCTGTGCCCCCAGTGCCATTTGACAGAAGGTTGTGATGAAGTGCAAATGAAAAACAGATCTAGAACCACCACACTTCCATGGTGATAGTGTTTGTTTGCCCAAGCTGCCTCACCTCCTGATCTGATCCTGTGCTGCAAAAAGTGCCTCCTCTGCAGCAAGACAACGCTCCCGCTCTTCCTCCAGCTGCTCCTCCAGATACTTGATATCCTGCTTTGTGCTGCTATGTAAATGTTCTGTTTCAGACAACCTGTCAGAAAATAACAAAGCCTATGCCAAAAAAGGCCTAATTCATGGATTATTGTGTTTCTATTGTATTCACTGATGCAGTATGTGAACAGACTCAAATCACCTCCCAGCTCACACAGAAACTTAGTCATCTTTGCTATATTTAAATTATTTGGAAAACATGAGAGAAGATAAATCTCTTGAAGCTTCTGTTCCATATCAGGAAGGAGTTTCTTGGCTCTGTCACCATGGCTCCACCTTCTGAAAATCCTCACGCCTGTTTTCTCAGGCTTTCCTTACCTCAGCTGCAGCTCCTGCAGTTCAGGTGTGTAAGTGCCTCTCTGCAGTTCATTCTTCTCTTGGGGTGCTCCTGGAGCAGCGTCTGTTGCAAACAGCTCCTGAAAAGAACACAGGAATGTACTGCAGACTGCACTGAATGAAGAGGACACACTGCCACTACAATGCTGAACAGCTCACAGAGCCACTTGAAATGAGCTTTTCCCTGCTGTGCACCAAGCCTGACCCCCTTACCATGCTCTTGTCTGCAGCCTGCAGCTGCCTCTCAAGCACCAGGCAGGGGTTCAGGACCTCGCTGTAGTGCTGATGGCTCTCACAGATGCTCCGACTGCTCCCACGGAGCTGGAGGGAGAGGGCATTTTTCTCCTCAAAGACCTGAGATAGCTGAGAAGAGAACACAACTGGCAAGCTAAGAAATTGACTTTGTCAAAGCAAAATTGTTCTCTGTCTAACTGAGGGTAAGAATTCTCTTGAGAGCACATAATTGCCACACTGCCCATCACAAACGTCCAAAGACCAGTGACGATCTCCAAGAGTAGCTTGTGGCAAAGGTTTCTGAAACAGAAGTCTCAAAACATCAAAGAAATATACAGAATACTACATGTCCAGAACAAGATTTCTAAAGTGCTCATATTGACCTAAACCATTCAGAAATGTCATCAGCAAATTATGATTTTGTTCTCACTTTCTCCTTGAACACAACTCTCTTTCTGAAGACGGATAAATCCTGGGTCTTCCATTTCAGTGTCGGAATTGACTGATTGTGATTCTGCACCGAAATGCAGGAAGTTTTTCAAGCTGGCAGGCAGAAGCAAAGATGACAAGCTTGCCTTCCCAAGGAGGGACTTCCTTCAGCAGCCCAGAAAGCAGGAGGCCAGAAAGTGCTCCCAACAATAGACATGGAACCTGTAAACAACTTTCTTCATATGGTCTTGCTCTCTGGTCCCTTTGTCAGGTCTTCATCTCCCCCCATCGAACTTCTTTCCCTTATTGTCCTCTCCATCTGTGCTCTCTTCCCTCCTTTCCCCTTCTCTCATCTCCTTCTTTCCTCCCTTGCCCTCTTCCCTCTGCCGTTCTCCCTTTTGTCACCTGGGAGAAAGGGCACTAAATTGCAGTGGCAAAAGAAAAAAAAAAAAGAAAAGAAAGCTGCTGATCCAGACCCTGTCACTGAGCCTGCTGGATGGGATCTGCATGAGCCTGGATATCCTTCTGTTCGTACAGAACAGCTGTCCCACTCATGGCTTCTCTCTCCAATGCTCTGCCTCTCCCCAGCTGCTCACTGAGGGAGAGCAGGGACATGGAGGATGGGCTCTGGTGCTGGGCAAGCCCTGTTCAGCAGCAGTGAATCCAGCAGTGTGATTCTAATACTGCTTTTTTGAGGGGTGTATTTCTGATTCTGTGTTACTTCACTGAATGCCCACAAGGACAGATTCATTCCTGCTTCCTGAGCCCTGTTCCAGCCTAACCCTCCCCACATTCCTTGTCCCTGACTGCAAGCAAGTGTAAGACATGGATCAGTACCTTGCTGTTTAACTGCTGAATTCTGAGCTCTTTCTGGTGCAGTTCTTTCAGACTGTCACTTAGCTGGGCCTGGAGGTGTCTCATCTCTGTTTCTAGGCTTGAAAAGTCCTCTTTCAGGACTTCTGGAGAAATCTGTCAAGGAAAGAACAATGAAAAATATACTGCACATGTGACAACTCGCTCTTTTGTTAGTTCTCTCTTTTCAGTATTCCAAGGTCAAACACAACATTATTCCTAGACCTGGAACTTGATCTGCTCAGGCAAAAGAGCAAGTGGGGAATAAACAGAAATATCCTAAAAGCCATATGAAAATACAAACAGTTAGGAAAGATCACCAGACTTGCACATATGATGGGTCCTGCTCAATAGTTTTCTTAAAGCTGTTTACAATACTGGAAGAAAAAAAAAAGGCACATAAATGAGAAAAGAAAAAACAAACAAAAAACCTAAAGCAATGTCCACACTGCTCTAATCAATAAAGACCAGACGGCCAGCACTGAAGAATCCTCCCAGAAAGCATCACATGAACATTGTTCAAGCTTTTTCTTTGCATATATACATGGGTGTATCATAGGGATAAAGGAGATTTGCTACCCCCTCCACTGATATAAACCACTGGAACATTGCAGACATGGGTGGGAGAGCTCTCTCTTGGTGCTGATGCACTGCACTGTGCAGGCAGCTTCCTCCAGACAAACAAAATACCAAACACATTCCACTCCACTTTCAGGACTGTATACAGAGGGAATAAGAGAGAAGGTGCCGTGTTCAAGCCTCAGCCTCTCTGGGCTTGAACCAGGATTGTAGATCCCTGTTACAGTAAAAACGGCAAGAAAAATTCAATAGAAAAAAATTAATATGTAACATTAAAATGAGAACTAAGGCAGAAAATCTTAGATTCAAAGACAGTGCAAGAGGGCAATTCTAAAACAGTCAGAATACACACCCGAGAAGTTCCATGCTGCTCCAAAGGACCCAGGGTGCCTAGGAAGCCCTGTCTCTTTTACCCTCTTTCTTGAAACATTGGAATCCAAGAACTTACGGAAGAGCATTTAAGGGTATGCCATAATTTCTACAACTTTCAGTGATGCAAGTTAGACTGTTGGTATTATCTTGGGAGGCCTCACAACCACATCCAATACTGCAGTCTGTAGGAGCTGGATAAAGGCAACACATGCTCTTCTGGCTGAGTTTCAAGCTTCACATTTCCAGTAAAGAATCTGTATCTTTCCACTCACCTTGCTTTGGTGCTGGTCCTCTATGGTTTGAGACTTGCTGAAGGGCAGCCTCATTTCCTGTGTGATCCTTTGTAAATGGCTCAGCTGTTTATCCTTCTCTGCTATGGCCATCAGGTACTGCTCCTTCATGCTGCTGCTCTGCTTTTCCCAGGTGGTCTTCTCCTGTCTGCCCAGCATAAAACAAGAGAAATTACAAGGAAGTTACCAGCACCACTTATGATGTCTAGGTATCCAGCTAAGAATGAGCCAAGGGTGATTCAATCATCACCTCGTGCTAGACATGAAGTTTTATAATCAAGCCAAGCCAAAACAACCCACTTAAGTACAGGAACCTTAAAAGCAGGTTTAAGGAAGTTTTCTGTGTTTGGTTGAACCCTTTGGATTGTTCCATGCTGTCCTAGGGTGACTTTTTCACACATTTAGAGTTCCTGGATATTGGTTTGATCTCGCTGTACAGTTTTGTCAAGGAAGTCACTGGCAGTGCCACTTGTCCCCATAATAATTTCTCTGCATGTTCATATGTGCACCAGACCCACAGTACTGATCCCACCACACCAACCTGAGGCCATCACTCCACGTACTGTCTAAAAGCTACACAGGAAATAAACCTCCTGTTATTTTGTCAGGATAAATAAAATTTGTAAGATGCTTCAAACTTTACAAGATCTGAAGTGTTAATTTGAGGGTCAGATTGAGGGCAGGGGGAAGGCAGAGAACTACAAGTTTTTATATCACTCTGGACAAAGATAAGACACAGACCTTTCCACAAAGAAAATCCCACCTTTTTCATTCAAGCCTCAGGCATTCTTAAATGGATCTCTGAAATATCTGAAAGCATTTTCCTGCCTTCTCAGAACAAAGCATATTTGTCTGACTGGTTTTAGTCCAGTTGGAGAAGACAATTTTATTAGACTTGAATTACAGAGTTTAAAAAAACATCAAAAACTAGAAGACAAAGAGCAAGTGAAATAAAGGATTAAACAGACATAAAAAAATTAGTATGTTCTAAACGATGATGTCAGTGGGATAATAAAGGGTGCTCAGTAGCAGCCTGGAATGGAGAGTACTGTGATCATATACATAAGCTCCAATACAAGAAACAGCCTCGGCTTCCTCTCCAGCAGATGATATTGACCACCACTGGATGAAGGAAATAAAAACTAAAAGGTCATTGATCTATTTCCACAGGCATTGACCTCCAAGCTGCTGGGCTGCAATTCCAAGGCAGAAGCTGGACAAGAGGAACAAGTGCCCTGTCCTGGCCAGGGCAGAGTACCTCTGTGTCACTCGGAACAGCCCAGCCTGCAGCTCTCAACATTCCCTCCACCTCTGCCTACATCTGCTCTTTGAGAGAAACGAACATATTTGCAACCTCCTCGAGGCAGGGAGCAGACAGACAGTTCACCTCAGCTGCTGGAGCTCCTGCTGGTACACAGCTCCTTCTTGCTTCAGTTGTTCTTGCAGACAAAGCTGTTTGTCTGCCTCTTGCTCCCACTGCTGCAGTTGTGCCTTTAAGCGAGAATTCTCAGCAGCTTCCACCCCAAACATGATGTATTGCTGCTGCAGATTCTCCAGCTCTCTTACCTGGAATTAAAGAGAAACATCAGTGTGTGACAGCTGAGCAAGCAACAGGTTTATTACTTGGAACTGTTTAAGAGTATTGCTCACTGTGGTGAGAAATACTGGAGGGAAAAAAGGTCACATTCAGATGAAAGAGGAACTAGAAACTGAATCATTAAATACAGCAGTGTACTAAAAACTGCTCAGAAAAAAAACCTTCAGACAATTCTATTGTTAATGAGGGCAGTGAGTTTTGAGCCCTCCCATGAAGATGTGAAATACATTAACAAAAAGACTCCAGGCTACAATATTAATTATCTTATTCAGAGGAAAACTAAGTAACACAGGAGCTGGTTAAGCATAACTCCTGAAGCTGGTATTTACTGTAAACCAGGAAACTGATAAGTAAAATCCTTTCGGCTCTCCAATTCCAGTCAGGTTGTAATTAGAAATAAGTTGTTGTTACACATGCACCACTGCAATTGTTTTTGAAGACAAGAAGGCACGGCTGTCTCTGGAGACAAGACAGTGCTTAATGAGTGGCAGTGGGACAGAGCTGCCAAAGTCTGTCTTCTGACCAGCAACGAGAACTCTGGAACTTGCTGGGCTGCACTGTGCCGGAGACTGTACAAACACACACACATCCAGTGTGCAGGCAAGGATGTCAAAAGGATATCTGCAATGTCTTGTACCTGCCTTGAAAATCAGCTGCCAAGAGGAGGATGAAACTCAAGCCTTTGTTCTAGTCTCTTCTAGAAATCTAAGGCAAATCAAATGAGCTGACAGATGTGAACTAAGCAGGTTAACAGGGACCTTATTTCCATGATTTCATATTTTAAACCAAGCTAACAGAGAAACCACCCTGGGAAGTTCATAATGGAATCAAAGCCTCCATGTCAGAGAAAATAATATAGATGGCCTGTATCAGATCACTGGGTTTGGATGGAGCATGCCCACAAATGCTAAGGTCATTGGGAGGCAACTCCGTTACCTTTGAAAGGTCACGATGACCCAAGAGGTTCCTGAAGACTAGAAGAAAGCAAATGTCATCCCTACCTACAAGAAGGGCAAGAAAGAAGAACTGTGAACCTACAGTCTGGTCAGCCTCAACTCCATCCCTTGGAAAGAGAGGGAGCAACTAATTCTGGAAACCGTTTCCAGATACATGAAAAAACAGGTTGGCCAGAGAAGCTGTGCAATATTTACCAATGGAGATATTCAAAATCCAACAGGACATTGTACAGAGCAACTTATTCCAGCCAACCTTGTTTGTGCAGGGGGGCTGGACTACAAGATCTCTAGAAGATCTTCAGAAGACCCTTTGAATCTCAACTATTGTGTGATTTTGTGAAGACAATGATTTATGCATCACATTGCAATTACCAGATCTAAGTGTGCTGAATTTTAAGACTTGAAGATCCAAACCTCCTGTGGTGCCTTAAGTAAGAGCAGCAAGAGAGAACATGAACTTACTACTCTGTCTCTGTCACTCTGCAAGGAGGCCAGTGCCTTCTTCAGACTCTGCACTTCTGAAGAAGTGGTGGAAGTGCTCCCTTCAGCTTGTTGTTTCACTTCTTCAGTCTTACGTGTTTTGTCCAATTCATTCAGCAGACGGTCTCGGTCATTCTGCAGGCTTGCCATAGCCTTGGAGAAAGATTTTACTTGGTTGGAAGAGCCTTCCAATTCCAAAGACAAGCGGAGAAGCTCATCATCTTTAGCTCTGAGCTGCAGATTAAGTTTCTCAATGTGGGCCAAGAGACCTCTTTCATCAATAGCCTTCTGCAGTTCTGTCAGCTCAGACCTCACCATATCTCGGTCCCTGGCAGTGGAACATTGCTCCTCTTGTAGCTGAGCCATCTGTTTCTGAAGATTCTGCACTAGACTCTTTTGTTCCTCTAAGTCTGCAGAATATTTCTGTTTCAAAACACGAAGCTCTTCATTGGCCTGGTCTCGGCTATCCTGAAGAGAGCTCATGGACCTCCCAAAAGACTGAATTTGAGCTCTGAGATCTTTGTTTTCATCTGTGACTGTAAGCAATTTCTGTTCCATTTCCATCAAGTCCCGTGCCAACTCTGCAACCCTCTCTTCTGCTGTCTCGGTCTCGTTCCTCATTATCCCTGCATCGTGATGCAAGTGCTTCAGTTCCTTACGAAGCCTGTCCTCAGCCTCTCCCACTCTCTTGGCTGCATCCCTTTGAACACATTCTAGCTCCCCCTCAAGTTCTGTTACTCTTTTCTGGGAGAGGGAAAGCTCATGACTCAGTTCTTGTACCTCTTTCTCTCGAGCCTTCAGTTCTGCTTGACACTGCACAATGGGACTCCCCTCATGTAATGCTGCCATCTCACTCTGCACCTGGGACAGAGAGGACAGAAGAGTTTCAATCTCTTGAGACATACTGACTTTATCCTCCCTTAAGGTTTCCATGCACTTCCTGAGATCATCCTGAGCATGCTTAGACTCTTTCAGCTGTGTTTCTATGGTTGTCTTCTCATTTTCCAGAGTTTGGATCCGCTGAAGCTGTATTTTGAGAAGTTGCTTCTGTTGGGAGTCCTTTATTGAAATCACTTGGTTAAGGTCTTCTCTGTACTGCACCAACTCTGCGTTCAGCTTGGCATTCTCAGAGTTGAGGTCATCCATCTGGCTATGGAAACTTCGCATTTCTTCCTTGAGCTTGTTGTTTTCAGCAGCAGCCTCTTGAATTAGCTGGTCTTTTTCCAAGATTATAACAAGATGGCGTTCCTCAAGCTGCTTGTAGTCCCTCAGTATGCGGTCGCGGTCATCCTGCAGAGATGACATGGACTTGGTGAAGGAGTCTAGTTGTGCCTTCTGCTGCTTACTTTCTTCTCTGCTTATCTTCATCTTTTCAGTGAGATGATCAAGTTTGTCAAGACATTTGTTCTTCTCATTTTCCAAGGCTTTTTTATCTTCTTCCTCCTTACTTAGCCTACACTCCAACTTTTTCACCTCTTCAGAATGCTGCTGCTGTAATTCAGCTAGAGCAGCCATCACTGCTTCTTCATTGGCAGACAGCAAACTCATGATCTTTTGATCTTTGGCACTGGTTTCTTCATGCAGCTTATTTGTTAGGTCCTTGGAAGCCTGCAGATCAGCTTCAAGCTGTTCACAGTTGAGTTTAAAATTCTGGATACTGGTCTCTTGTTGCTTGACCACAGTACCCAGCTCTTCCCTGGCCAGCTCACATTTGGTAAAGGAATTCTGTAAGTCAGCAAGCTGGTCTTTCAGGCTGCTGATTTCTGACTGCAGTTCCTGCTGCTCATTCTGGGACTTGCTGTACAGTTCCCGAGACCCCTCAAGCTGAGTTAAAAGCTCTTTTTTTTCCTCCTGCAAAATTTCACATGTCTTTTGATGATGCTGAATCTCCTTCCTGCAGTTAGCCTCCCAGTCTTTCTTGTTGCATTCCAGCCTGAAAACAGAAGAAATTAAGTTGGTCAAAAATTCACAAAGTATCTCAATATCTAAACCCACACTAATGCTGCTCTTAAACTAATTTAGAAAAGCCACAGAATTTGTTTTACCTAAAGAAAGCAAGCTGGAAATATCTTGAATTTGAAATTGAGAGATATCTGTTTAAGTTCTGACTGTATTACTGCCTGAAAGAGGTAGTGCCAGGGGAATACATTCTTAAAAAGTTGCTTGTGTCAATACTGAAAAAATAGATGCACTTAAACACTGAATGTTACTATCTCCTTGTCATTATATCACTTCTCTCATCATTGTAGCAAACAATAAAAACAACCCCACACCACCTCACAATGAAATTGCTGTTCTAATACCTTTCATGTCCATTTCATGCTTCAGCGTGCAAAAGAAGATACAGCATATAAACTTTATAAAACAATTTTACTCATGTAAGAATGGTTTGGTTTTGAATTTTGGAAATACACAGATGTATACATATTTCAATAGGTTTCCATAGCTCCATCTTCCCCTTAAAATTTATTTTGGGATTAAACTGGAATTATGTATCCCAATGCTCTCTTGACTTCTCAGTGCAAAAACTCAGTGCAAAAGAAACTCTTTAATTAATCTGAAATTGGAAAAACTCTGGAAAGTAATTAGATGGTGAGCGCTTGTCACAGAGAACAGATTTTACACAGGTATCCTAACAAGAAGGACTATTCTAGAG
>VZTT01075813.1:10766-40329 GCA_013400855.1 Buphagus erythrorhynchus
ACTATTCTAGAGTGAACGCCCCACATCCTCCTGCAGACAACAAATACAAAGTAACCTTTTCTGATAAACCTCCCTTGACACAGCTTATTCACCTGGATATTTGAGACTGGAGTTCTTCCTCACGCATAGTCATGCGTTTCATCTGGTCTTTTAGCACAACACAAGCTTCATCTTTTGCACGTATTTCTTCTTCCTTCTTTTGAATAGTTTCAGTGAAGTTCTTCTCCCATGTTTTTGATTCATCTATCACTCTATCCCTATCATCCTGAAGGGAAGACATGCTGCTGGTGAAAGCTGCCAGTTGGGCTAGTGTTTTGTTTAGACTGCCTTCCAGTTGCTTGGCTTCTTGATCCTTTATCTTCAAGGAGTCTTGCAGATCACCAACTGTTGTTTCCATATAGTCTTTCTCCCTCTGCAATGTTGCCAGCTTTTCTTCCATATTTTTTATTTCCTTTGAGTACTTGTCTTTTTCTTGTTCCAGTCTTCTCTCAAAGTCCTCATCCTTTTTCTTCATTTGAGCTTTAATTTTCTCTTTGTGTGCTTGCAACTCTTCTTTCACTTTGATACTCTCAGCTAGAATCCTTGCTGCCTCACTCTGAGTGTCATCCAACACTACCCTGCAGAGAGCAAGCTCTGCCTGGGCTTTCTTGGTGTCTTCAAATGCTTTAGCTGAAGTTTCTTTGGCTGCTTCTACCTCTTTCTGAGTCTCACTCTGCAGAAATTCCAGAGCTTTAACCGTTCTTTCTAAAGTACTGTTCTTTTCCTGGCTTTTAATACAGTCCTTCTGCAGCTGCTTAATCTCCTGCTGTTTCTGTTTCAGCAGTTCTTGAAGCTCCTTTATATGTGTGCTGCTTTCTCCTCTCCAATTGTATTTTAGCTTTTCTACAAATTCCTTTTGCTTTTCTGAACTTGCTTTGCTTTTCTCCTTTGCCATCTGACTTTTCTCCTCCTCCAGATCATGCATCATTCTCTGCAAACTCTGAAGCTCATGTTTCAGTTGATCATTTTTTATTTGGAAGTCTGTTGCATCTTGCTGATAGTTTCCAATACTTCCATTAAGTTCTGCCAGCTGATTCATGAGCCTTTCTTCCAAGTCATCCTTTTCAGCTTCTAGAGCATCCTTGAGTGCTGTCATTCTGACCACGTCATCTTCGGCTTTTTGGACCGTTTGCTCCATCTTTGCTACTGTAGCCTGCAGAGCATTTACTTCATGGACTTTCTCTTCCACTTGGTGCTCTAAAGCCCTTTTCTCACCTTCTAAAGTCTCAACACACCTGCGGATGTCACCCAGCTGTTGCTCTGAAGCCCTTCTATTATCTTCCAGCTCCATGATTCGCTTGGTGAGCTCAGCTATTTGCTGTCTGTAAATACCAGGATCCTCACAAGGTCTATCACTTTCAAATGCCTCTTGTTCCAGCTCTGCAGCAGGAGGCTTGGGTCTAAAAGTTACGTCCACTTGATTTTCAGACCTTTCCATTGGTGATGGTGTGGCAACTGCCTCATTAGTTTCTTCCCCCATTGTCTGCTGGGCAACATATTTGCCTACAAGTTCTCTGCTTTCCTTCAGCTTAAATTCTGTTAACTGCAAAAGGCACTTCAAGTCCACGATCTCTTGATTAAGAGATTCCTTTTCAGCCATTACTGTCTCAAGCTGAGTAGAAAGAGACTGGCACTCCCTCCTAGAGCACTCCAGATCTTCTTTCAGGCTAGTGTTTGTAAAGCTCTCTCCAGTCCTGTGTAGCTCTCCATTGGTGAAATGCATCTCTGCTCTAAGCTTCTCATTCTCCTCCTCTAGTTCCAGGATCTTTTGTTGCTTTGATTTTGCAAATTTCCTCATTTTCTCCTTCATTTCATCAATTTCCTGTCCAGTTTCCTGTAGCTGCTTATGTGTTTCCTCTTTTTTTGCTTCCGTCCTTTTTAGCTGAATGCAAATTTCCTGTTTTTCCTGCCTAACAGTTTCCAACACACGCTGAATTCGCTCAGCCTCATTACTCACATTCTCATATGACTGCAGCAGAGTTTCATATTCTCCCTGAAGCTCCTTGTATTTCTCCTGCCACTCAGAACTCTCAGTGGCTTGAAAGCTCTTCAATGATTCCACCTCCTTCTCCAGCTTCTCTTTCTCTAGCACAACTCTGTCCAGAGTAAGTGTAAGGCTTTTACAACATCCATCAAGATTCTGATTTTCTCTAAGTAGTTTATCAATTTCTACAGTAAGTTTTTCTCGCTCTCCAGTGAGGCACGCTAACTTTTCTGTTAAGGAATCTGTTTCTTTAACATGGACACATATCTGGCTTTCCATATTTGTCAGCTTGACAGAAAGATTGTCAATAGTAGTTTTAGCATTAGCCAGCTCTTCTTTTAGAGATTTGCTCTCCTTCAGTGCCTCTTTTCTAGAGATAAGTGCAGCTTGTAACTTTCTCTGCATTTGATTCTTCTGTTTATCTGCTTCTGCATTGTCCTCTTGCTTCTCCTGAATTTCAAGCATCTCTGTTTGCAGTCGCTTGCTTTGTTCCTCAGGCACCTGAGCCTGAGCTTCCAATTGACTACAGAGTCTTTTGACTGAGTCCTCCTTTCCCAGCAATTGTGCCTGCACATTATTGAGAGCATCGCTTTTCTCCTTTAACTGCTGGTTAAGAAATTCCATTTCTTCATCCTTTTGATGCACAAGGATTTTCAAGTCTTCCAGACTGGCCACTCCAGAAATTTTTCTCTGACTCTCCTCCAGTTCTGCCTGAAGACTTGCTCCCTTAGCTTCAGCTTGGTCAGATGTTCTCTTTAGCCCTTCTATCTCTGCAAACAACTGTGCTATGTGCTGTTGCAAATCAAAGATTAATTCTGATTTGTGAGCAAGTTCCCTTTGCATACAGCTGACGTTACATTCCAATTTCTCTTTCTCCGTCTGCAATTTGTCAAGGTTTTTTTTCAACTCTTCCTCAGAAACATCTGCAACCTGTACAGGCTTGTTATTTGCTGTATCTTCTGGTTCCATGCATGAAGAATCCAACATACCTTGACTCCCCAAACCACTCTCTGCTGATCCTTTCTGTTCCTGGAGTTGTCTGAGCTGAGCCTGGATGCTGTCCTTCTCTTTGCTTTGCTGATCAAATTGTTCTTGCAGGATGTTGTAATCATCTTTCTGCTGTTTCAGTTGTTCTCTGTGATGCCTGTCTTTTTCTTGAGCCTTTTTTATAGTGTCTTTGCGAGATACTAGAGCTTCTTGAAGTTTTTTTTGAAGTTGTTCTTTTTCTTGTTCAAGAACTGAAATCCTTTCTTTAAGAGCAGACTTTTGTTTTTCTTCCAGATTTGTACCTGCTGAACTGTGTTTTTCATTTTCTTCATCACCTTCTGGGCTTTCATTGGTTTCAGTTACTTTGTCAGGATGCTCTATGATTTCATCTATAACTGAAAGAGAGTTTGCCTTAACTTGCAAGCCTTGCCTCATTTCCTCGATCACTGCCTGCAGTTGTGCTTCAGTAGTTTCTTTATCCTTACGGATGCTCTGCAACTCAGATTCCTTTTCAGAAAGCAGCTGAATTAGATAGTCCTCACTGGGCTGGTTTTCAAGACTCATTTCTTTGCTGATCATGCTTCTCATGTTTTCTTCCCCTGCAGCTGCCGGAGCCACTGAGGTTTCTGATTTTTGTTCTCTACTCAGTTGTTCTAATTCATTCTCCAATCTGGTTACCTTCTTCAGAAGCTCCTTCCTGTTCACAAGCGCTGCTTGCAGCTTCCGCTTCACTTGCTCGTTTTCTTTTCTTAGAAGTTCAACTTGATTTACTAATTCCTCATTTTCTTTACTCATTGCTTCGGTCTCATTCTGCTGCTCGGATGCCCCACATTTCAGACATGTATCTTTTACTCCTATGTTCTGTTCTTTTTCTTCCTGGGCTTTTAATAAAAGACTTGTCTGCTCCTTAAGACTCTTCAGCTCATTTCCTAGAGAAAATTTCTCTTCATTCAGCAGAACCATTTTCTCAGACATGCTGACACTGATCTCTGCCATCTGTTGGTCCTTTTCCAGCAAGGCTTGTTGCAGGCTCTCTATAGACCTGCTGTGCTCAGCAATAAGCTGTTCTAGGCTTGCTGCTTCATGTCCCTTTAAGGCTAACTTGTGGGAAAGCTCTTCCATCTCTGCTGTATTCTTTCTCAAAAGTTGCCCTAGATCAAGCAGTTCACATTCCTTTGTCTCAACTTGGACTCTCAGATCCTTCAGTTGCATGTCCTGGTCAGAAAGCTGAAGTTGTGCTTCATCCAAGTCCTTTTGCAAAGCTTCAATTTTTATATCCTTGGATTTAAATTCATTTTTAAGGCTCTGGATTTGCTCTCTTAGAAGACTGCTTTGACTGTCTGACAGTCTCTGCTTTTCTGAAAGAGCTAGCTCTTCTTCCAGCTGCTTCACTTGCTCCTTCAGTTCTGTTATGGTAGAAAGTTCTTTTGTTTGACACAAGAGCTGATCTTGTTCTTCAGTCAAAACACAAAGTGTACTGTCAGGATCCTCTCCTTTTTTTCTGTATTCCTCAGCCAACTGGTTTAGCCTCTTTATTTCTGCACATTTTTCTCCTAGTTCTTTCCTAAAGGATTCTTCTGATTTCTGCAGGAATACTTGCAGTTCTGCACTTTGGTTTTGTAACTTTATTAGTTCTTGAGATTGAGAGGTGCCAGGGCTTCCCTGAGGCTCTTCTTGGAGACTGATTCCATTTCCCTGAAGAAAGCCAATTTGTTGCATTTCTGTTTCTCTCAGTAATGAGACACTCTGTGTATCTGAGGCCTTCTGCTCTTCCCTCTCCAGACACTGTATCTGTGAATTCTCTTCCGTTTGACTGCCTATAGAAGTTTGGCCACTGGGGCCCTTGAGCTGGCTTTTCAGGAAAGTTATTTCTTCTTGGGCTTCTTTCAGTTCCAGCAGCAAAACTGACAGCTCTTTCTGTTTCTCTGCAGCAATATATTCTAGAATTCCAGGTGGACAACTTTTCTCAGTAAACTGCTTGCTTCCATTGGTAAAGCCATCTGTTCTTGCCTGGAAGAAAATAGCAGGTATCATTTTTCCTTTGAATCTTGTGAAAGGGCCACTTTTGGAAGTATCTGCTTTCCACATTTTGTCACTTTTGTAGCTTTCTCAAGCTGACTTCTGCAATACATAGAAGCTTTGCTAATAATAGGGGGACTCTTGGCAGTGGGGGGTGGACTAGGTGACGTCCAGAGGTCCCTTCCAACCCCAACTATTCTGTGATTCTGTGACTTTCCAGGTCACTTCTGCTAATTTCAGTTTCTGAAGTCACAGCATGAAAGATTCTGGCTTCAGGATCAGACCATAAGGGCAACTTCCGATTCCCTTTTTTCCACTTCTCTCTTGATTACAAGATAGTATGACTCTGAACTGTTTAAGTTCTCCTATGATTCTCATAAGCCCTCTAGTGTACTTAACCAGCCACATTTTTGTGGCATCCTATCATAGTCTTTGAATAAGGAGGTTTTGTCCCCTATTCTATCTGTCCATTTAACAATCCTGCAATGCAGCAGGATAGAAGCCCATATTCCAGTCTGTGTCCATGTCCAAAGTGAAAGCACTGCAGAAAGCACCTGCAACGATGTGCTTGGCTTTTTCCAAATAACTATCTTAAGGTTTCATCCCATCCCCCAAAACAGATTACAGAAGAAAAGCAATCACAAATCCTCCCCAGAAAGCCTGGATCAACAGCCTGCCAACAAGTCAATCCGCTGCAATGTAAAGGCAGTTCATCAGTTTGGAGGGCAGGAACAATTTATGAGGAACCATTAAAGGAGAGCTGCTCTTAAAAAGTCTGCTCTCTTAATGAAACAACCACTTTACGTCACAGGAGGTTAAAAAAAGCCAACTCTTTGGGGCTTCTAAACTAAATTAAAGTTTTCATATCTGCAAATGCATATAACACTGAGACCAAAAGGGTTTTGGACTACATTTGTACCTCAGAGAGGATGGAAGTGTCACCAAAAGGCTTTTGCATCTCAGAATTCACCAGCTCTCCTGACACACCTAGTGAGAAAAGGTACACTTGTCACCATCAGTGTAACGACTTGCAGGTAAAGTCAGTAGGTAAGTGAAGGGACAATAAATGGCACCTGAGATTCTATAGAGGGTGAGAAAAGAAAAAAAAAAAGGCAGCAAACCAAGCACACAAGAAAACAACCCAGAGTTTGAGTCTATGCAGTGCACAGACATCCTGTTGTGGTTTAACCCCAGCCAGCAATTCAGACCCTGCAGCTGCAATCCAGCTCTGTGCAACTCCCTGTCTTTGCTGCATGCTGGCATCACCTGCACACAGCACCTCTGTCCCCCACAGAAAGATGAAGAGCAACGAGACAAGACAGCCAGGTAATAGACTGGTGTGACTGTTTTTTTGTTTTTTTTCATGTGGGATGTGGGGGGGAGCTAATTCCAGACACAAAAAGAAATTTACTGACTTGCAGAAAAACACACAGTTCTTCATTTAATCTTAATTCCCTTCTGTGCCTTATGCATCAGTCTTTGCATCTACAAACACACTCCTTCAAACCCTTCTCTCTTTCTAACCTTAGCAATCACTTTTTTTTTTTTTCTCTTTTGGTATATGCTATTCATCCCACATTAGAATGTTCTCTTCTACTTCACGTAAGTATTTTCTGTCTTCTGTAGATTATCATCTTTAGATTCTGACCTCAGAGCTCCTCTTTCTAAATCATCTTAAGATTTGTCCCTGAAAATTCTCAGATTTCCACAATTTTCTTGTCACATGCTTTATTCTGTGTTCTCACCTGTAGAAGAGCAGTCTACATAAGAGGCTGGAGCTTCCACAGTCCACAAGTCTCGCAATTTTCTGTCAGCACCAATATTCTTATTCTGTGGGTTGAAGAAAAAACACTGAGCTTTGAGCCAGGATCCTGGTACGAGAAGACAGCTCTCTTAGCTGTTTACTGCTCTGCCAAGCTCTAAGTAAAACCTATTGGTCCTAAGTGTGGACACAATTCTGAACCCTAAGGAAAATAAATAAACAAGCAAATAAATAAATAAACAATATAAAAGAGAGATTGGTTTTGATGTTAAGCAATAGACTAAGACATATCTCAGCAGATTAACATATCAATGATGCAATGATTTAAATAACTTCCTTCCCACCTTGAGATGATTTCTCTTCCATCTTCACTACTACAAAGGGAGTAACTACAGTATCATAACCTTTCACTCACCACCCAAGCAGAGAAGGTGAGAAGTCATGTGTCTGTCAGTCTGTGCCTCACTGCTCCAGCACATAAAGAACCTGGAGTCTTCCCAATAAAGTCATGTTAGGCTTTACCACACAAAGAAACCAATAACCTCACAAGAACCTTTTAACTGCTAGATGCCTTAACCTGGGTTTGGGTAACTACATTACTTGGCCTAAAGTCATGGGTCAAGTGCACAAATGGTAGGAATAGCTGTCCAAGTGTGAAAACTTAGATGTAAGCTATTTAGCTGGCCTTTTTATAATTAAGACATTGAAATGGACAATTCCAGGGTTGTTTTCATCGACCCATTTTGTTCCAGGTGAGTCATATGCTAAAGAACCTGTTTTTTCTACCGTCTATAAAGGGGCAGTAGAAAATAGTTCAAATCCTTCTATCTACCCTTGAAAAGACTACGTGTGTGGGTGTGTGTGTATTCCCACTGATCTATCAGCCCATAGCTTGACTGCAGGCAGCTGCAAGGTAAGAGTCTGAGTCAAGCAGGATGAATGACTCAAAATGTTTCTCTGATTCCAAGTATCAACTTTTACCTTAAAACTTCACAGCAATATACAAACTCTCTTATAGAGAGGAATGTATTAGATAAAACACAGCATTAACCTTTCCCCTGTGGATAGGGTGGGCCAGCAGAGCAGGCTGCAAAGAGCCAGACCTTGCTCTAAGCTAACAATCAGTTCCATAGCAAATCCTCAGTACAAATACACAGAGGCTGTAATCTCCCTCCTCTTGCTGAGCATAAAGCCAAGCAGCAGGTTCTTATTCATGCATCCTTCCCAACAATTGCCTGACTGCACTTGCACCTGCAGCTGGACACAGTGCAGTAGCACAAGGAAGGACAATGCCCACCTGTCTCCCACTCAAGGAGCACACAGCTCCCCCCCAGTCAGTCAGCCAGGTGCCCATCAGGGCAGTGGGAATGGACAGGGCTGGTTTGAAAGGTATCTTAATAATGATAGCTGAGCCTTTGGAATTTTATTTCCAGAGACCTGTCTCAGATTAGCCCATAGCTCTGCTGAGAAACTAACTCACAACAGGCAGAAAACAGCACAAATGTGGATTGGGTGAATGAAGGACACAAGAAATCCACACAGCTGGCAAAGGGAAACACAGTCTGTTATGAACACACAGTGCAAGCTGTATTTGGAAGCTATTTCTGTCTTTCATCATTAATCCAGTTAATTATAACCTTCCAAAGAGGATTGATAAAAAAAGACCATGACAGCTTAGCTGTTTCAAGGCCAGTCCTTGACCTATTTTAGTTTCAGCTTATTTCAGCTGCCTAATCATTACCTGTTCTGCATCTTCTGTGACCATCACAGCTTCCTGCTGAGATTCCTGGAGAATAGGTTGCAAATATGGTATTTCTGAAACATTCAAACACAAAAAATGTCTTTCAAATGTAAGACTTTGCTTTAGACAGCAACAGGATATTCTTCCAGGAGCTTTCAAGAAAGGACACGTGGCTGTTAATAACACGTAGTGGAGTGGACAGTTAATAACACTGTCAGGGGATAATGTGAGTTTGGGATTTTTTAGAGGCAACCACACAACCAACATACTGTTTTAAGCAGCTTTTAGAAAAGAAAAATTGTTGTCATACAGACATACTGAAATACAAGTAATAGAGATTTAAGTTTCAAGAAACATTTTTATAAAGGAGAGGAAAGAAAGAACTATTGTAGCAAAATGTTTCAAATTTCATTTGGAAAAAATAAAGTGACAAATTGTTATAAATGTACAAGAAAAATACATCCTGCAATTCATCTCAGTTCTAATTAATGTATTAGGTGATGCCTCAGCTTTTTAATATAGGACCCAGTAAATACTGCGTCCAACGAATACTGCGTCCTCCCCAGAAATACCAGAAATACTTGGAAGCATTAAAAAGGCCCCATTTTTGTGAACACGTTAACTAGCAATGATGGTATGAAAAATATGTTAATATATATGCAAAATAAAACTCAGGACCAAGTTAAACAGTTTTCTTAGGGGTACGAATTTTCTGTACTTTCCACTTTCTGAGCATGCAGAGAGGACACACGTACCAAAATGAAGCAAAATGAATCTATTTCTCAAAAATCAACAGCCTACTGTCACAGTGCACCAGACCCTAAAGCAAACACACGAAGAAATCCATTGTGTTATGGTGTAATTCTGATAGAGCTGTGATATTGCTGCCACCAGTCTACGTGACCAGACATTCAAAACCAATGTAATTGTCTGGGGTTTTTTATATGTGGCATATATATGGGTCCCTTACTGTTTAAGCAAAAGCTATCAAAAATACCCCCCCAGAATTACCACCCGCAGACTGTCATCATTTTGTACTGGGGAAAGCTACCACTTCAGCTATATCTTATTTTGTAGAAACTAATTCTAGAATGATTCTTAAGTATATTAAGAATATTAAAGTATGTAAGGTAATCATACAACCTTCTGTCTTCTGTCTTTCCAAGTTTTCTGTAGGTAGGAATGAAGTCTCATTCTGGTCTTCCTGATCTACTATTTTTTCCTGTGAAGTTGATTCATCCTGTTTAAACAGGATGGAGGGGAGAAAGATAAATTTTAATGTCATTTATAAATGCATATTAATCTTTGATCATTTGGTTAACTTTAAAAAAAAAAAATCAATTGGCAACTTTTAAATTACTCAAATTGACTTCTACTTCTTTCCAGGCTTCTGTAGTAATAACATGCCTGCCTATGAGCTGAGAGAACTAATAAAAGTCTTTCTCAAGCAATGTATGATAAAAAAAGAATTCTAGACATTTAATTTGGCTTCAGTTCCTAAATATACCAGAAAAATTAATGAGAATCATTTGAAAATATCAAACCTGCTGCTCCAGTTCAGAGAGCTGCTCTTGTGGCTGGGATTTCAGCTCATCCTGACAGAGGACAAATTCTTCAGGTTTCTGTAGAATTTCATCTGACAGAGGGGAAAAAGGGGAGTCAAGGTCTGTTCTTGTCTTTTTTGCCAAACTACATCCATTTTACACACAAGCACAATAGTTTATGGAATCCTTTATCTCTTAGTCACTGCTTCAGCTTTGGGCCATAAAGAAGAGGGAAGAAAATCAGTTTAAAATAAGAGCTTGAGGCATGATCAATGTCATTATTTCTAACATAGGTCTATGAAGAAAATTGTACAGTTTGCTTTTCTTGGTTGTTTTACTTAAAACTTCAGTAGAAATTTAGACTGAAGAATGTGGCATATCTAAAAAGGACTTGCATAAGTTGATGGAAAAAAATCCAACAAATCAATAAAATCAACTAAAAAATACATCCAGCTCAAGAAATCCATAAGCCCCAAAAGACAAGAGGGTGGGACAGTACACAAGCAAAGCACCATATATGCTGCCCCACACTACTGGTCCTCTTGCAGCTGCCAAAGACAAAACAGTGCGATTGAACTAGACCCTCTTAGTTTGAAGCAGCACCACAACTCCTACGTCCCTGTGCAATTAGGAATTGTTACATCAAGCCATTCTAATGAGCTGTTATAAAAACAAAGACAAAAAGAAGACAACCCAGTGATACTCAGGCCCCTGAGAACCTGCTCCACCTAACTGCCATGCTTGCTCACCCAGTGGTCCGTGTGCTGCAGCTCCATGTTCCACAGATGGCACCAGGGGCTGGCCAACGTCCTGCTCCAGCTGGTCCTTCTCAGCTCCATGGACAGCACGGCCACATTGCAGCTCTTGTTCAGCCACCATGAGACAACTGAGCAGCCGGTTTTTCTCTTCTACCTCCAGCCTGTGCTCCTGTTCCAGGTCTTTATACTTCACCTCTAGTTCAGCTTGTGCTCTTCTTGCTTTCTCCAGCTCTTCTGAGAGATGCTGCATCTCCTTCTGCAAGCGATGGGAAGACAGTTTCCTCTCAGCGAGTTCCAGCTCCATCCTCTCCTTGAGATCCTGAGAGCCTCGTCTCTCTGCATCTAGGACATCCTTCATGGAGCTTAGTTCCACTTCCATCCTCTGGCACTGATTTAGGAGTGTCTGTAAAATGATAGAGAAATTAATTTCTCTCTCAACTAGTTAAATACCCTGACAAAGAAAAGTACCTGAATGATATTTTAAGGTTTTCATTAAATCCTTTTAAAATACCTGAGTAGCAGAAGGGAGGAAACAAACATGTCAGAATTTTCAATTTGTTAGAAAGAAACTGCCCCACTATTTGGAAATTGCAAGAAAGCAATGCTGAGAGAAACAACTCCTCATTGTTGTGGTAAAGAAAAGGTAAGTCATTATTTAGAAGAGGGGAACTTAGAGGAAAGAAGCAACAGAACAGTGGCCAGGAGTTCTCTTTTAGAAGACAGCAAACTTCCCAAAAGAGGAGGAAGAGCTACAACAAATGAGGGAGAACTCAACAATTACAGAGTAGAATTTAAAAAAAACAGAGCAAAAGTGTGTGTGTGAAAGGGGAATGCTGAAATATGAATCTGGAGATAACAGAGGGCTCCACACAGTACCCACCGCTTTAAGAAAGATCTCAGAAGGCTCTGGTCAAACAGAGATTTAAGGTGACCAAGAGACAGAAACAGACCTTATACTTGCCCAAACTCCTGTTGTCAAACTTCTTCTTCCTGGAGCTGTGGATGGTCAGCATAGCTAATATCAGGAGGAATCTGATAAAGAGCTCCTTTTACTTTATGGGTAGGTTTCAGTCACATGGCCTCAGGTTTGTACCTATACCAGGTCTCCTTCAGACCACAGAATGTATGAGGGAAGTCAAAGACACCGAGGAGAGGCCAAGGGAGCCCAACAACCATGTCATGAAGATAACCATGCCACCACCCCATGATACACCCTGCTGAGCAATGCAGTCAGTAGTGAGTACAAGTCAACTCACAGAGGTTCTTTACCTCTCCACAGTAGTAAGAGGACCCATCATTGTGCCTGGCTGGGACACAGAGCAAAAGAAAATATGTGGGGCACAAGTGTGTAAAAATCATCAAAGTGAGGTTCAGCATTAGACTGACTGGAGATCATGCAGCCTACAAATATGAGACTGATTCAGTGTAAGTCTCTTCTAAAGGGATGGAGAATTTTCAAAAGTTCAGATATCGGAAAAACGAAAAATACACTCATCCTCTATCTGCAAATCAACCTTTTAAGAGTTTATGTTCTTAATCCTGTCTCAAGGAGCACATGTCTAAATAGTCATGTATGCACAGACTTGATCTCATCCTCTTCACACTCCAAACTGATGAAGTGAGAGCCAATCCTACTCCACAAGTTGTGTCACCATATACACATATATGCCAGCAAGACATGCCAAAGACCAGCTGTTTCTCTCTGATCTAGCCTGGACACTGCAGCCCAGAAACACTGAGGCTTCAGCAGCACTGCGTTAGGCATTTCTGTGTTTGGCAAAGGTTTGTGCATTTGGCTTTGAAAGTACAGTCAGCAGTATGGGTATGGGTAGATGTAGACCCTGTCCATGGGCCCAGAACCTGGATCACTAGAGCTGGCAGCTGCAGCACCCCATTGTCTGGCTGTACCTGCTGTAAGCTGCGCACACAGACCTGCAGCTCTAATGCCTGACCCAGGGAGGGCAGCCTCAGCTGATTTCATGATGCAAAACTGGTGCAAAAAAAACCCTAATCTGGTAACTTCTGAGCTACTGACAAAAGCCTCATCCACCACACACACAGAGTAAAGAATTAAAAAGCACGACCAGGTACCTGGTTTTGTTTTTCAGCAGTGTGTAACTCCTGCTGCAGCAGTTCTACCACCTGAGTTCGTCCTAACAGAGCTGCTTCCTGCTCCTCGAGCTTTCTCTGGAGTGTGCGCAGGTTCTGTGAGAGAGACAGGGCCATTCCAGCATTGGGGAGACCAATATAAGTTTAGATTCCCCAGTTTCATCAATACACCTCGTTTTTGTAACACAGTTACTTTGATAGCCTGAATTAATTCATTTTTGTTGACACCTATTCTGGAGCCCTGGTGCAGCAGGAGGAGCTTACTTTGCTTCATGAATAGGGAACCGGAGCACAATAATATACACTTTTTTCAACTGCTCTTTCTCTTTGACTGATAGCAAACCAGCAGATTGAAGCTAGGACTCAAAGTCTCAACTAGCATTCCAAAAAACTCCAAACAACCTAAGCATCCTTCTTCTTATCCCTTCTGAGCTACTTTAATGAGAATTGACTCTTTCAGGGTATCTTCTGGTAAAAGTCCTTTTCCTTCCTCCCCCCATGATATGATTATTATATCAAATATACCTGTTGCATCTCTACTTCCATATCTGACTGGACCACCATCTTGAGCAACTCAGCTTGATGCTGGTGCACACGCTCTTCCAGGAGAGCTTCCTTCTCCTGAATCACTTCCTGCAGGGAACTCAGCTGAAAACACAAGCCACAAAATAAAAACAAACCAACAAGGTTATTAGCCTGACAGACACACAGGCTTGCTTTCAACATGCATCAGCATATCGTGTGTGTGATGGAGTTTTCAGCTTGACAATCCTATACATCTTGGTCAAATGGTATTTTTACCTGGTGTCTTTATCCTACTAATGTGTGTATAGCAACTGATAAGATTTCAGATCCCAGAAAGCAAAAAGCATAGAATTTCATCTACAAATAAGCAGAATAATAAAATATATGATTACTATATAATTAACAGTTCATAAAACTTCTGGGCTTTAAATTGTATAGGATGCAGCCCAATTCACAGCTTAAAAGCTAAAACCTGCAATTTAGAGTATTAAAAAATCTTTCTACAAATAACTACAACATAACATTAAAGCTGTTACATTCTGTGATAAGTAGCTACCCTGCACATCCACAGCAGAAGACAGACAGGCCATGGCACGCCTGGAAGCTGGAAGAATACTCTGCCTCAGCTACTGCAAAGCCCATCACAGAACAGCAAGGGCAGCCAGGGAAGAACCCAAATTCTGACTCAGAGGAAGGGACACCCTAACCAGGCCCTTCCAGGGATTGGTTGCCCCCTCCTCAGAGAGCCATCAGTCACATTGTCCAAGGGTGAAACCCATCTCTTACCTGCAGAGCACCTTTTGCACCAAGGGTGGCTCTGGCCTGGGGGTAGAGGATGGGAGGCAGGAGACGATTATTTTGGGATCGTGAAAGACTTACATAAAGTTTAGAGGAGGAGCCAAAGGCAGTGACATTGATGGATCTAGGTGATTTGAGGAGGAACAAAACTGAAAACCTGAGGTAAATTGGTAAATATGTAAGCGTTGTTCTATTCTGTCATACTAGTCTAAGCAGTAAGGTAGGAAACACAGACTGATGAACAGAAAAAAAAATTCTCTACCTGTGTTGCATACTTGATTTCAGCATCTTTCAGATTCACTTTGGCTGCAGCCAGCTGTTTCTTCAGGTCCTGAACAGTCTCCTCTTGCTCCCTGAGCTGCTCTTTCAGTACTTCCACTTCTTTTCTGTGCCCTTCACTTGTATTTTCATTTTTCTGACATTGCAAGAGGAAAAAAGTGAGAAGAAGAGAAACAGAAGAAAGCAAACTTATCAGTATTACTGGTTAATAAATTAAATAAATTCATTTTTAAAAATATTACATTTTTGAAAATTCTAAAATGCTACTTTACTCTTGATTCCTAATCAGATGCTTATTTTTACTACATTGCTTCATTTCTTGACTTTACATTCCTTTTGTTTCTTTAAACGAAGTTGTCCTATGTTAAGTAATTATTTTCCCTATTTCTGTGTAGATATGCACAAGATGCCTTTATCTGGGAAGCAACAAACCACTTGGAAGGGCTAACAGTCCATGACTGCTCACTACATAAACTAAGGCAAATTAGGTTATTAAATACATTATTTATTATATGACTACCCTGATTTGTGAGGCTTTTTAGCATCACAAATTTCTCTAATACCAGACATAAAAACATTTCTAAATTGGCTATAGAAGAATATTCTCCATGTGACAAAGGGGTAGACATTCTAGACGACAGAAAATGCCCAAAGAAACTCTTTACTCTACAGGATTAAATAGCAATCAACTTATTAGATACAAGCAAAGGGAACAGGAAAACAATTATCACTTCTACTCCACTATGAAGCACTTAAATCCTCTGCTTATGACCAAGAGATGCAAGCATTTCACATGAAATACGCTTAGGCTGTGTCTACTTACACAACCCAGCACACTACACCTGCACTCTTCTCTCTGTCTCCCCAGCTGGGTGAGGGCAGACCCCTGAACCCACAGCTGTGCTTCACACCTGGGTGAGGGCAGGTCCCTCGCCACCTGTCCCTCGGCAGACAAATATGCTCTACATTCTCATCTCACACTTCCAGCGACTGTGAGCACTCAGTGCTGGGTATTTTGTACTGAATATATACAAAATGCATCTCCTCCATTTTATTTGTGGCAGGTATTGGGTCAAATACCATCAATAACACAGGAATTCTACAGAGTATTTATGTCTTTAAACCCATTCTGAAAATATTATGAGAGCTTTTAAAAGTACTTATAAATCAGTGTAATAAGAGGCTACTTGTTCTTCAGAAGATGTTTCACCTATAGAGAAGGTCATTGGCAGGAGGCAGAACAGACAGACAAGGAAGCTTCAATTGCACTTAAATTTAGAAATAGAATAGGACAGAAAAATAAAGAACAGAAACACAGGAAGCTCTAAGATGCCAGGGATATACATAACTTATAAGATTAGGGCAGAGGAGTTGCAAGGGGGGGGAAGATGGGTGGATTAGTTTGCTTACTTGTAATTAGCTTTCAGGATTGATATTCACAGTCGGATTGGGAACACTGACCATTACACGGAGTGCCACAACTGAGGACAGTAGCAGCCACAAAGTTCCCAGAGCTCATGCTTTTAAATATTATGTTTTTCCAAAATGTATAAGCTCTTATAACTGAACAACATTTATCTTTACCCACTTGAAAAGTCTGAGAGGAGCATCAATTGTTCTGTACACAAATACTATCTGATGGAATATTTCCATATGCCATGGTATTTCCATTCTTCTCAAAATAAGAATCTGCTAAAAGTCCAGGAAGTAATAGTACTAATCAGATATTTAAGATACAGCCTTCACACAGGGCCCACATCACAGAGAGGAAAAAATGCAGCCTTTTGCTAATATTCAATACTTTAGCACAACATGCAACTCTAACTTAGAATTTTCACCTTCAAATGGCAGGTTACTGTCTAGGAAATACCCCCATTACTCAAGACAGCATCTACGTGGAGAAATAAGTGTAAATAAAGGACTCTGTATCTTCTCAGCAGGTCTAACCTTGCAAGAAAGAAGCTAGTACTTTCTGGGTCAAATACATAATACTGCAGGTAACTGCCCTAAAATAATTTCACTCAAACTGTGTTCTAACCCAAACCAAATAAGGCTGTGGTCCATATCATGTCCACCACAGATTGTCTCAAGCCCTCGTTCCTCTAATTAGAAGGCCATTTTTCTTAATGGCTAATTTACATTCATCCATTCACCTGCATTATCCTTTAACAGTTCTCCAACTTTCTTAATGCTCACCTTCCTCATACAATTGTAGAAAGAAATGATGTTTCCTCTCTGACTTTGGTTGACTAAATAACCAAGTTGTTTGAGTGCCTCCCAAGTGCAGCTACTAACATGATGGGAGAACAGAAAGACTCTTGCTGCTCTCAGAATTTATCTTTCCTGATTCCAAGTGAGTAGAACATGACAACACTCCACACAAGTCCTTGTCATTCTCAGTAGAATAGCAAGAATGGTATATAAAAAAGATAAGGCCTCTAAAATCTATATTGCATCAATTAACTGATGATCAGCTTTCTTTCATTTTGCCTTCTTCAACTGATAAATTTGAATTTTGAAGCAAGAACACTCACCAGTCCTCAACAATAAGTCTACACAAAGTCATGTAACAGCACATGGATGTTAAACACATGCTGCATACAGATAAGCTAAAAAGGAGCCTCAGCACCAGAACAGCAATGCCAAGTGACACAGTTCAACAGACTGGACTCTGCAGCCAAGCAATGCTGTTTATGGCCTTGCACTATATGGTGTCACGACACCAGAAATGCTTGATCATGCACTGGGTAAATTTTGCTTTATTTCTCTATTATGTCAGTCATTGAGACCATCCAATTCTTTATATATGAAACCAGATGGTGCTTTTCATTGAGAAAGATTCTCAAGTTGGTATTGGGAATTTCAGAAGCACATTTCTATGATTTTATGATGCTCTCAATCAAAAACAAGTCATAGAACTGATCTTCTTTAGTAGTCGCCTCTCGTCTGACAGCTCTCACATGCACCTTTTATTGTTTCCTGTAATATTTTAATATTTTTTCAATGTCTGAAATAACCTTTATGTTCTCTGGTTTAATGAACATCATCTGACGTCTGGAAACCATTTTGGACTTCTATCCCACTTCTCTTCCATAATATTACCAACTCTTTAAAGAAAACATTGTTCTGCTGATCACATACTCAAGTTTTCAAAAACTACCAGCTCCAATGGGAACTTCTAGTTAGTAGCTAACAGCCTCTTTAATGTCTTCATAGAGAAGACTTTTCTCTAAGTTTTTACCCAGCATAAAACTTTATGATGGCTCAGGAAGCTACATGACTGAAAAATATATATATTTATTTTTTTTATATTTAAGTTACTGCCTTCCAGTTTCAATGATCTCCTTACTTCTTTGTTCTTGTACTCCAGCCAACCCTTCCTGTACTGACAAGACAGGTAACATTTTGAAACTCATAGCTCAGACACACAGTTTCTGCAGGAAAGAGTTTGGCTACAATGGATTACCAAAGTTATGTGAAGGGAAACTAGCCCCTGCCCTTGAGGAGATCAAGTTGAGCACTCCAAGGGCATCTGCAGTACAAGGAAGCTGGAGAGATAGGCTTCCTACAGCAGAGGCAGACATCCTTGCTGGAACTGTGAATATCCCGCTAATAAGACAAATAGGCCCTGCTGGCTCACTGTGACCTGAAACATCAGGCAGTGCTAGGTTATCAGTAGAAGCTACATCTTTTTAGCAGCCCCATTCTCCCAACCTTGGGATACTCCAGCTCATCTGCTAAGGTCTGCGTAGACAGTGGTGATCCTTTCTGTGTCAGCTCCTCGATGCGTTTGTTCAGAGAGGCCAGTTTGGCTTTGGCTTGAAGCTTAAGTTTCATCAGCTTTGCATCCGCGGCCTCTCGTTCTTTCTGTAAGAGAAGGACACAAACTGACTGCACCTCAGACTCCAGGGCTGTTACTCAAGAAGCACCACTTTGAAAAAGCTACACAGCTTGTCAGTCTGCCATATTCTGTTTAACCCTGCCTCCCCAGTAAGAGCTCTATTTAAAACACATCTGCAAACCAAATTTCTTTTGAAACACTACACATACCAAAACTGTAGCTTCTACCCCAGCACTTCCTTTCAAGGGACAGAGCACTCAGGGACTTCACCCAGCAGTGAACACAAACTTAGTTCTGAGGGACTGCATATAGCAGAGGAAGTCAAACCATCTCAAGTAACCGCACTCCCACCATACCTCAGGGTAGGCAACACGTACCTTTGAGAATGTGTAATAAAACCTCTGGACTAGTGGATGAGAGCAGCACAGGCTACTCTGTGTCAAACACCCTGAAGTGGGGAAAGAACAGCCTCACACAAGGTATTAGTATTTATTAGAGCCACTGGGAATCTGCACGGGCCTCAAAGAGCTCTGAGACAAAATGCTGTGTAACTCGGATGTAACTTATCTACTCTAGACTAAATTAACCCAATCTTACTAACAGAAAATATCCTGCATCTTTAGGGCTAGGGCCTGTTCTTCAAATTTCAATAATTCTCTGGAACTGATGCCATTCATCATGCAGGTATCTCAGATTCGAAAGAAACCAGAGACTGGCTCGCACAGAAAACTCAATTGGCATTTTACTCTTAGTCCCAGGAGAAAGAAATGGTACCTTGAATACAGTTTCTTTTTCCTGGAGCAGGGCATCCTTTTCTCGAATCAAATCCTTCAGCTGAACAACAAGCTTTTCTGTTTGGGCTAGGCGCTCCAACAGCTCCTCAGGTGCCTCCTCCATGCTTTCTGTTTCTGACTGCAAAGTTTCTACCTGAAACAACAAAACGAGTGTTCTGAAGGAAAACTATAAACAGCCTGCAGCAGAGCATCTACATGGTATTTTCAGCTCCAGTCCTCAAAGCTGCACTCTGCTCCTTGCAGGCATTTCATGGAGCCTGTAGAAATACACAGTTAGATGAAACCAGGAGGAAAGCTCAGAGAACTTGCAAGCCAGCACACAAAAACAAGGAGTACCTTGCTGAACACCACATGAACAAATCTGAAATGAGAGGCACCCTTACACACTATCCAGTGTCTCAATAACAAAGGGCAGCACAGAGATGAAGCCTCCCACTGTCACCTACCCAAGCAGAGCTTCTGCTACACACAATCACTAGTATTCTTAGAATTCTTTCTTCACCCTAATTCTAGTTTGTTTCCTAGGATCACCTTGAGATGTGGAAGCTGAGGAGATTCTGGTCTGCCCAACAGAAATGCTGACTTAAGAGGTGAGGAGTAGAAAAAAAAGCAGACTGAACGACAGCTCAGTCTAGTGCTCATCAAGGAAGAAGCAGAAGACAGTTCTCACAGCAGTCTAATAAACCACACTCCCCAAACTAATTGTCAATAAGATCTGAAAGTCTTTAGACAACACTGTACTTACAGCAATAGATGGTTCAGTAACTGCATCTCCATCCTCCCCAGACAGCTCTTGTAAAACAGTACTTGCTAAACCTGACAAACGGCTCAGCATCTTGAGCCTAAAACAAAACTGAGAGTCAGAATACAGTTCCAGAGTCAAAACTGCTATGAAGAATAAGCTCCCTTATGCTGATCTCTAACGTTACAGCAGTTGGTGACCAGGCTTGTAGGGAATTTGTCTCCTTTGCCAAGAGAGAAAAGCCAAAGTAAAACCTCAGGAAAAAAAAATGGCCATGTTAACAGGAGCAGCTGGGGACTCTGAACATTAAAGCAGAGGATGTGCTGGTGTCAAGACGTGAAAATTCTTTCACTGCTGTACATGTATGATTGAAAAATATATTTTTATACCAGATGCCAAGTCATCCTCATAGTTCATTCTTGATCTTTCTTAACAATGACATTACAGAACCATGACCCGTTCAGTTTACTGAAAAGAAGGGTGATTGTTAAATGGAGAAATTTCTCTACAGGCCAAACATGGCCTATAACATAAAATCAGCTTTCTGCTAATAAGTAGTGGAAGTAATGGACTGAGCCTTGATGTTTGCTAAACAGATACAACTGTGTCACATTAGAGAGATGATGAGACTTCTGCATGTCACACACAGGACAGGACCTCAACACAGGGGAATAGTCTGGAGAGGACATATATTCCCTGGCTGCTGCTGCTTAGCACACCTTCTTTCCTTTCCTTGAAATTCAGGAGCCAAACTAATCCAGCAAGTGGAAGTGAAGAACCAAAAAACATGCAGCAGTACCAGCCAGCAACATATAACTTGTCATTTTGGGGAGAGCAGTAAATTAAATTCTCCGTTATTAACTGAAATGATGGGATGCACTCCACCTCACTAAATTCACCAAATTTGAAAGAGCCTTTGATAAACCAAAGTACAGAGCTGCCAATCAGGAGGATAACAACAGGCTAGAGAAACAGATGGATAGAAATATTGTGAAGTTCAGAAAAGGTAGAAGCCTATGCCTGGAACGGGAAAAGCATGAGCAGCAACTGGCTGTACAGCTGTGTTGCAGAAGACAACCTCAAAGTGCTGGTGGCCAAGCCCACAGCAAAGGTCAGGTGTACACTGAGCTGTATTGGCAGGACTGCAGGCAGCACATTGAGAAAAGCAATCATTCCTCTCAATTTACACCTATAAGACTATATGTGAAGTAGAAGGCCCACTTTCAAAATAATGAATCAAATACAGCAGAGAGCCCCCAGGATGACTGGGGTTTGCATTACAAGGCACATGGAGAGTACAGGAATGCTGGACTTGCTCAGCCCTGAGAACAGCAGGTGAGGAGTTGGATACAATTGCTGTCCTCCCTACAACCACCCATAAGGGAGCTAAAGACAGAGTCACACACCTCTTACAAGGTCCACATCAGATGGACATGAGGCAGAGGTCACAAGTTGCAGCACAAGCAATTTCAATCAGAGAAAAAATTCGCAGGGAAGATGTTAAAATACTGTATTAGGCTCATAGCAATCTGATCTAATTTTTGACCAACTGAACTCCCAAAGTCCCTTAGGAATCACAGAATCATGATTCTAGCATTCTATACAAAGAGGTCACATGAGACATTTGACATCTCTGAACAGAAAGGCCACAGAACCGTCCATGCCTGTAAGTGGCAAAATAATTTGTACAATTACAGAAGCTCCAGTAGTGCAAGCTGAAACTAGGCAAACTTACCTTAGTTTTAAGATCAAGTTTACATTATTAAAATTATCTCCATCAAATGGAATCTTTTAATATGATGTCTCTGCCTCACTAGAAGCAGGCTCCTGAAGCTGGCTACACAGATCCACTCATTCCTGACCTCTCTTGTCTTACTAAGCAAATCTTTGTTCTTAGATTGCCACTTAAATGTGTGAAAATATTGACACTGGAGAGGAGCAGTGCATTGCTTCTCTGTAGCAGTCAACTGATTTTGCAGAAGTAGAAAACATGACAATGGACATTAGAGCATCAATAGCAGAAAAGACCACGTGAATACTAACCTGCTTTGTGCTCTAAGGAGCTCATGGGTCTGCTGATTCAGGAGAAAGGTTTCCAAGGTAGAGCAGTCACACACAGGTCTTTCTTGCCATTCCTTTTTATCTCTTGAGGACTGACAGGATGCATGAACCAAGACTTTTGATGGAGAGAGAAGTGAAAAAGAACAAAAAAAAAAAAGAAGAAAATAAATTACCCAATAATAAAGAAATAAGCCCACCCTTCATCCTACACAGTACACTCCAGGACTGTTAGTCACTTGCAATAGGCATGAAAAGTGATCAGTCTGCCCCGTTTGGGAACATGGATTTGCAGACACACCCTGGTTTCTCACACTGCATAGCATGAGCGTAGTCTCTTCAGCTGATGGAATAAAATGCTCAAGCAGGAGACAGTGCAGCTAAAAGATATGCACCAAGAGGCCAGGCCTCCGGCTCCTGCAAAGAGCTCAAGGAGATGCAACTCCTCCAGAAGCACAGTTAGAATGCCAGGATTGTTCACATTCTGCAACAACACAACAGTCAGTAAAACAAGTCCTGGTGCTTTGCTCACTTCTCAGCTGGCCCTAGGTGAGACTAATGGAATTCCAGAATAGCACAGCTTTACAGTTCCAGCTAGGGAGATTTCTCCTGACAGCATCAACTGCTCACCAAGGTGGTAATACGAGATACTTATTTAGCGATCAGGAACGTCTGGAATCCATTAAAAGAATAATTAAGTATTTCTCATTTTGTAAACCATCGCTCCCATGATGCCCCAATGAGGAACCAAACCTGCTGTTTTGGCAGTGGTGCATCTCAGAAAACAGCCATCCAAATGCAAGAATGCCTCTTTCTAACTGTCTCCAAATACTTGAAGAGGATGGATTTGATCTTCCAACTAAGCATTTGGCCACAGCTTCTTAAAGTCAAAAATGCAAAATATGTGGCTAGGACCGAGAGAACCAATAGATGAATTATTAGAAGCGGTATTAGAAATACGAAAAAGAAGCAGAATCTAGCATCTGCACGGGTCTGTAGCACATGCTACAGGCATTACAACTTCAAGCATGCATACCTGGATTGAGAAAATATTCCTTGGCCTTTGTCCAGGTTGGCCACATTACCCTGATACTGCACTCAAGCTAATAAGCCTTGCTGGGTTTGACTCATAGTTGGCCTCCTTAAAAACACAAACAGAGGAACCATCTGCAGCTGTTTGCACAGATGTGGACTTTAATAACCTGAACTCAGGTCTTAGAAATTAATGTATTTTGAATTAATTTTTAATTTATATTCTCAGATCAGCCAAATATGGCAAGGGATGTGAAGGGGGAACAAAAAGTGATTCTACAATTCTATTAAGAGCAACAAGTTTGCTGTCTGCGTAGAGGAAACAGGGAAACCACGGGCCTAGATGGGCCACTGCCCTCGGAACACATCCCTGGAAAGCAGCACTGCAGAGAGGGCTGGACATTGCAGTGGACAACTGACCTAAGTCATCAATGCACCCTCATGACAAAGGCCAGCAGCAGCATCCTGGGCTGCATTAGGAGTGTTGTCAGGAGGAACATGGTCCTTCCTCTCTCTACTGGGCACTGGTGAGGCCACGTCTGGAGTAACATGTCCAGTTCTGAGCTCTCCAGAACAAGAGGTAGGAACTTGTTGGAGAAAATTCAGTGAAGGACAACAAATAAAAGGCTCGAGGAGAATCTTCTCAAAAAAACAAATACTGGCTGAAGTAAGGAGGCCATCTGGTCTAAGCACCCTGCTCAAGCAGAAGCTGTGCAGGCAGCTTCTGAATATCTCCAAGGATAGAGGCTTCACAACCTCCCTGGACAACCTGTGGCAGTGCTCAGTAAGCCACAGAGGGAAGAAGTACTTCCTGATGATCAAGGTAATCGCCTGTGTCTCAGTTCATGCTCACAACCTCTCATCCTTTCACCAGACACCACTGGAAAGAACCTGGCTCTGCTTTCTTTGAACCTTCCTTGCTTGTTCTTCCAGGAACAAGCATAACACGGCTTTAAATTCTTTTCCAAAGCCAGCAGCCTGCACAGAGGGTGGTGGCTGCCCTGTGCATAAGCCTCAAGGACTTGTGGCAGGAATATCCTGGTGTTATACAATGCCAATCAGTTTCCTCACAAACACAAAAGGCCAGAGGTCATTCTGTGTTCCACGGCCTCATCCCAATAAAGCAAACAGTGCTCTCAGAGACAAGACTGGTGCTCTCCCAGGCTCACACCGGCATACGGATTCCCACCTATGCAATGAGCAGCAGAACACAGGGACCCTCGCTGTGCTCAGGATGCAAGCCAGGATCCTCTACATTCTCTACCTTTGCTCAGCATTCCTGTGACTAATGAACTTTTACTGGGGAGACTTTACTTTGAACACTGGAACTACCAGCAGTGATCTGGAGGAGGCTCCTTTCCTCTGAAATACACATCCCCGACCCAAACAGTCTAAGCGCACTGCTAGTCTACACAGTCTGCAATAAGCAAGGCATTTCTATCCCTAGGTATCAGCCACAGAAAAGAAAGACTTGACAATGTTTTTCCCTTATTTATTCTATTATAAGTTTATTATACACAAGTGAAGTTAATTCCTTGCATTTCCCTTCGTTTAAAATCAAACACGCATTAAAAGCACTGCTGCTGTACACAAGCCCCGGGCCAAACTTCTCACGCTGCGCAGAGGCGTTGCAAGAGAAACCAGGAGGGACGGGGAGCACTGGAGCGCCGTGCTGGGTTCCGGTGGGCAGCGCCGCCGCGCCCCAGCAGCCCCGCAGATTTACCGGACCGCATGCCTCCGGCGGGCCCGCAGAGTGCGAACCTCCCCCAGCCGGGCTGTGCTCCCGGTACCTGGGGCCACCGCCGGCAGCGTACCACCCGCGTGGGGGAACTGAGCCGGGCCGCAAAGCCCGGAGCGAGAAGAGAGGCCCTCCCTGGCCCATTGCCCCTTGCGGCCCGGGCCTCAGGGAGCTGCGAACCCGTTCCGGCCCCGCATGGCCACGAAAGGAGTCCGGCCGGCGACAGCCGCCGAGAGCCGGGCGGCAGAGTCCGCGGTCCGCACAGAGAGGGCGGACAGCACCGAAGGCGGGGGGGAGGCACTGACCTGCAGCATGGCAGGGCGGTCAGCACCGAGGGGCGGCTTTAGCCTGCCGAGGAGCTCCCGCCGACCCCACCGCCACCGAACCGCTCCCACCGCGCCACCTCAGCACCGGAACGCGCCGCCGCCACTTCCGCCTCCGCCCGGGCCCCGCCCCCGGCGTGGAAGAACCAATCAGCTGCGGTGGCTGAAAGATAGACGTGACGGCCAAGCAATCGCGACGGAGCAGCTGCCTCGGCGCCATGGTTGTCCTGCAACATGGCACAAAGTGACCAATCCTGAGGACACTTTGGGCTCCCGCCCAATAACAAGGCAGCAACCAATCAGTTGCGGCGTTTCGAGCCGGGCCGGCGGTATTGGTGAGACGGAGGCTCGGACTGGGCGGGGCCGCGGGGAGGCGGGGCCGCGGGGACTCAGGCTCCCGCTCATTCCCCGCCGGGCTGCGCCCGAAGTGGTGCCCAGTGGTTCGGTCGGAACGTCCCTTTAAGGATGATCCAGTCCCACCCCCCCTGCCATAGACACCTCCCACTAGGCTGGCTTGCTCCAAGCCCCGTCCAACCCGGCTTTTAGAGCTTCTGGAGATATCTAGTCCAAGCCTGCGGTCGTGCGCATCTGCACTGTTGTCCCTTGCTCCGGCACTACGGCTCTTGGCATAAAAATATTTTTCTGTGTTTCTTCTAAGCTCCGTCTACATGCTGACAGGCTGCAATAAGGTCTCTCCGGAGCCTTCTTTTCTCCAGGCTGAACACCCTCAGCTCTCCCAGCCTGTCTCCAGCGCAGAGGGGCTCCAGTCCTTGGAGCAGCTCCGTGGCCTCCTCTGGACCTGCTTCGGCAGCTCCAAATCTGTCTTGTTCTGAGGGTTCCAGGACTGGAGAAAGCTCTGCAAGTGGGGTCTCACCTGAGCGGGGCAGAGGGACAGAATCGTCCCCCTCAGCTGCTGCCCATGCTGCTGGGGATGTGCACACCACCAGCCTCAGTTTTTTGCCAGTCCAGATTTTATTTTCATTCTCAGAACTCTTGATCCATTCACTTCCTGGTCTGTACTGGTACCAGAGGTTGCCCCTAGCCAGATGTAGGGCAAGAGTTCAGGAAGCCTGAGCAGTGCAGTTACCTTGTCCCCTGGCCCTCATTGTGCACTCAGATGCACTGTATTCCTATTTCTGATGGCACCAGCAGTGCTGTCCTGCTATGGCCACGGGCTCTGACCCTAGCTCACAGGGCCCCAGGACCAAGGCTTGCCAGGTGTGCTCTGAATTTTTCATGCCCTGCCTGCAGCTTTGTTCACTTTGTTCACTTCACTTTGTTCACTTTAGCACAAGAGCAATTTCTCCAGTTATCTATGGCTAATTAATATTACTTATCTATCCTTGTGTGGTACAACCATGGGCTAATATTGGTAGTAACAGCAAGCAGTTATTCTAAGTAGAATGAGATATTTACAACTCTAACACATATGTATGCGAGTCTAAGTGGAAGGAAAGAGAAGAAAGGGAAAAGAAAAATAAAGAGAGGATGAGGAAACCATTCACAAGAACATCACATTCCTCTCGGTGAAAGACTCAGACACTGACAACTTCCCATGCATACGTATGCCCAGAGCAAAATGCTGTGCAGCCAGAAAAAAAAAAAAAAGAAAAGGAAGTAGAAGTGTTAGAAGACAGGAAAGGCTGTGATGACCAGGCACAAGGCATGGATAGACATTCATACTGATTAGCACCATTCTACATGCAACCAACCCCTTCTATCCCCCTTGCCTCCATTTTCTCCTGCTTGTTCATTCCCAAACCACCTAGACACATCCCTTTCCCCACCTTCTGTTACTCCCCTAAACATCCTGTTGTGAGTCCCCAAATGCTCTTGCCCTGCACCCCACAGTGTTTTCCATGCCCCTAGGCAGTACTCAGTTTGTAGGGTACTCTACAACCTCTCCTACTGACTTGTGATGATGGGTGCCACCTCTAGGCCAATGGGACTTATAGCTCCCCTGCGACAGATTTAGAAGGATCTGGGACAGGGCCTTTATTTTTCTTACTGGGAAATTTGTGTTCCCCAGCCTGTGGTTGTCTCTCTTTGCTCCTTCCCCTTTGTGCAGTTCAACCTTTCATGGATTGACTTTACTTCTGTGGTGGTTCTTGGATTTGCCAAACTAGGGGATTATTTGGGCTCCCCAGTGTTCCTCTGTGCTCCTTTGTGTGCATGGAGGTGAGCTTTTTCACACATGACATCTTTCTTGTACTGGGCCACTTCTGCAACACTTTCTGGTCCTACATATTCTGTTACTCAACATGCCTGTTTGAGAAAACAGACTCTCAAATCCACTTAGGGGAGCAGATCTTTACTTAACCTCACAGCCCACATCTTGTGGGCATTTCCTCTTATCTTTGTGTATAACTATATCAAGGTTAAAAATAGGGTAGTCTACCAAACCAGTATAGCTCCCAATGCCAGTGTCTGATTAACCTTCTCACCCTTTCTGCTTTAGTTCCTAAAATAGCGGTGATTTGCTAGATTATCTTGCATCTCCTTTCCATTCTAAGAAGACTGTTTGTATCATTGAAACTTTCTGGTTTGTGGATCAGCTTCTAAGAAGATTAACATTTCTAATTGGCTTGGGGAAAGTTAGATCCCTCACATAACTGACATTAGTGTTGAGCATGGACAGGAGCAAATGGGCAGTGCTGTGAGAGCCATAGGAGGAAGAGGATCATTCCTGTAGCATCACCCTTCTGACCACAGACACATATGGGAAACAACAGCAGCTCCACAGTGGATGATCTACAGGCTGTCGAGATACACCACTGGTACAAGAAATTCATGACAGAGTGTCCTTCTGGACAGCTGACAGAGCATGAATTTAAGCAGTTCTTTGGGCTTCGAGGGCTGGATCCAGAGGCCAATAAGTACATTGAGCAGATGTTCCGCACGTTTGATATGAACAAGGTGAGTTCTCCAGCAAGGAATTAACTGTCTCGTGCTGCTTAGAAGTGATTCAACTCCTGCACTTTCAGAGTCTTTGTCTTTCTCTTGCAAACATAAAGAACATAAATATTTTCTTGCAAACATTTTCTCTTGCTTATATTGGTGTGGAAAGCTGCCAAGGGCTGCTAATGTAAAGTAGCCAAATGTAAGGAGCATATGAATGTGTACAGGTAATATCAAAGATGACATAAACACAGATACATCTGATTATCTAACTACCTCGTGCAAGTTCATCTTTGAATTTTGAAAATTCCTTATTGCCTATTATTTGACTTGGCCTTGCTTAACCAACAAAGTGCTAATTTCATTATTCTTCTTACATGTTCTTATTATTCAAAAATATAGCTGTATGAGATCGTGGAGACCACAGGAATCAGACACAATAGAAATCATTATAGCATTCACAGAGGAGTAATTTCCAGGTATTTGGCAGCTGAAATTAACACTGCATGTGCAGACAATGTCTGTGGTGCTCCTTGGGGCTGAGAGGTGCAGCATTAAGCTGGCATGAGGGGTGGGTAGTGTTCCTCACTGTGACAGGTGACTGCTGGTACAAAACAGTAGCCTCCATAATTCCTATAAGCATGCAATGGCCCTCACTTTTGCGTGCTTTTTATCCATATGTATTTCAGCCTATGCTTGGAGGCCTGTATTCTTAATGACAAAAAAAATCTGGGTTTATAGCATGCTTGGAAAATTCAGCTTTACTCTCTGCTCCAAGGTTCTGAAATGGAGTCAAGGAGGATACAGTCACAGAGGCATGAGAACCGAGTGGGAAATCACAGTGTCAGTGTTGAAGAAGGAAAGCTTAGGGACCAACAAAGAATGTTATTTTGGACATGTGAGACAGCAGGAGTTAAGGAATGCTTAGGAATATTACAAAATTCTTAAAGAGAGGAGCAGACAGGCTCCATTAGGGTAGCTGAGGTCTTCTGGATGTAATGATTGGAAATGACTGCAGACCTCAAAGAACATCTTTTTGCATCTCAAAGTCCTCTGTGCCCAGGATGATAGTAGTGATGAGAAGCAGTTTCATAAGATAAAGTAAAACCTTTACAGCTTTTGCACAAGTCTTTCATTTCACCTCTCACCCTTCTTGGGATCTTTAAGGACTTAAAAATTTATTCAAGGATGTTGTGCATTCCAGAGTTCTCCTGTGAGCCCTGTGTTATGCAGTAAACAATGTTGTAAGAAGATTCTCAAATTCAAATTAGGTCAGAAAACATTAAAAGCTATCATCTAAATGAAGTGATAGTGATCTCGGGAGGAATGAGGCAACTACTGGTGATGGACCTACATCAGTTAATCTTAGTCTGTTAAGAGTTAGTCACTTAGTCTAAGATCCTTTTATGAACAAGGGCAAGGAACAAAAGCACCAGAGGAAAATCCACCCTGTCATAATACAGATATGATGGATGAAATCATCTGCCCTTTGGACCTTCAGATTTTGAGAACTCTGATGATGACAAAGAGGATAAATTTTCAATATTCTTTTTTTATAACTTGCAGTTGTAGAATTATAGAATGGCTTGGGT
>VZTT01075814.1:0-13109 GCA_013400855.1 Buphagus erythrorhynchus
GTGATGGGAATAGCAAGATGCTCGTGTGGCTGGAGATGCTCCACGGGGCTGGGGCAGCAGAGCTGACACTGCAAAAGCTCTCCTTGCAGCAAAGCCTGCCAGAAGCGGCCCCTGAGGTAAAGTAAATGAAAACTGGGATTTAGTGTGGAACAGCAAACACTGTGGAAAAGCCCCCTAAGCCCAGCTGTGTTTGCAGATTCAGCTGTGTAAAGTCTCACATTCCCATGGGCTGCAGCTGGGGAAAATTCCCTCTGAGCATCTGCAGCCACCCCCCAGCTGCTGGTGCCTGCAAGGGGGACACCACATTGTGATGGGGTGTGGGGCACCCCTGCAAGGGACAGCAGCAGAGAGGGACTTAGAGGGTGAAGTGGAGCAGCTGAAGGCTGGAGGAGAAAGGTGACAGAGAAAAGAATGGTGAGAAGGGTGAGAGGAGAACTGATGGAGTGGTTTCAGCTGCTGCCTGTGAGTGACTCCAGGCAGGGCCTTTGTGGGATGGTATCAATGGGGCATTCAGGATCTCCACCCCTGCTGAAATCAGGGCAAAAGCCCCGAGAACAGCCCCGGTAGTGAGGAACCTCCAGAGCAAGCTGATGAGACAGAGCATGCCAAAAGGATTATTTTTCCCAGTTTGCAGCCAGAGACCTGGGAAAGCATGGCAAGACTAAATGACTGACTCAAGGTCATGAAGCAAACCTCTGGCAGAGGGGAGCAGAAGCCCAGCTCAGCTGGCAGCTTGTGGAGCTCAGCCATGGCGTGCCTTGGGGCTGCCTTGGCTGTCAGACTGCCACTGCAAGGCACAGAGCATGTGTGAGCCCCAGACAGCTGGACAGGACACTCCTGCATTGGACACAGACAGGAGGAAGAGGTCATGGTCTGCTCTGGGTTTTCAAGGGCGTTTGCTTGCCATGTCTGAACGTGGAGAAACTTGTATCACATAGCAAGGAGGAAACCCACTCCTTGGTTCTTGCCAGCTGGTAAAGTCTTGAAGAAGAAAATATTCTGCACAAATTTTATTGCTTTTGTGTTCCTGCCCTGCTCTCAGGACCACAGCACTCTGCTTCTCCCTAGGTTTTTGTCACTTCACTTCTCCCACCTTCCAGTAAAGCACCTCTTTAACTACTGCTTGTCACGCTGCAGGTGTATGAACTGGATGGCACCCAGCACAATAAATCATGGTCTGTGGCAACCTACCAGGAAGTGACCAGGCAGTTCATGAAGGAGCACCCGGACTTTGTTGGAGCCAAGATTATATTTGCAGCACACAGGTAGAGGCTGAGCAGGGCTGTGCTGTGTTGGAGGCGGGCAGAGGGCTGGGAGAAGCAATGCCAAGGGCTGGGCTGGAGTGCCAGAGCTGGCTGGCAATGTCCACACGTGTTGTTAGAGCTGGGGTGTTGACTCCTGAAACATTCCCTGGCACGTGTAAAAGGCTGGGGGTGAGAACTCATCCACACAAATCTGCGTACGTGCGAAGCGAGCGCGGCGACGCATCCCTGAGCCCTGGGAGTGGGAATGAGCCCGGGCAGGGCTCCCTGTGTGCATGTCCAAGCTGTGCCTGCTCTCCTCCTGAGCCTGGATGCACTCCCCCTCCCTGCAGAGACTGAAGCAGTGCCCAGGATGGGCACTCAGTGTGGCAGAGGGCCCCGTGGGACCCTGCACACGCCGCTCCCCCAGCCTGTGTACGGTATGTTCGTGCTGCTGCCCGGGCAGGCGGGCACAAGGCTGCTCTCCAAGTCAGCCAGATGCCATGAAGTCATGTGAGGTAATCCTCAGCAAGCAGAGCAGACCCCTCAGCAGCACTTGCTTGCTCTGGTTTGGCACAATGCCCTCCCCAGTTCAGAGCTGGCTTGCCTCTCTGGCCAGCTTGGGTATGGACACAGTCTGAAAAATGCACTGAGAAGTTTAAGTCTGATAGGGCTGGAAGGAACCTATATGTAAAACTCTCTTGAAATGAAATTACTGCCTCACCTCCCAGCAAAACAGCCAGGAGGAAAGAAAAAAAATTAAACATTTTCTCTCCACACTGTTGTGTTCCCTTCCCTGCTTGGTAAATAGGAAAGCCAGTGAGTTAGACAAGCATGCCTCAACTCAAGTGACAGCAGGGTCTAGCCAGGCATTTTCTGGCCAGTCATGGGTTTCCTTTCATAATATCAATTTTCTACTGCTGTTCCTCTAGAGACCTGAAGCTGGTTGTCAGATTCAGGAGCAACTTGCATTTTGGAAATCCCCCTGGGGGCCCCATTTCACAACTCAAACCCCGAGAAGGCAGCCCATGGGAGTCAGCGCTTTCTCTCTCTCACTCTCTAGGATGCTGAACGTTTCCCAGATTAAAGAAGCCATCCTCACTGCCATGGCACTCAAAGCCCGCTTCCCAGACACCCTGGCAGGCTTCGACCTGGTAACTGTATTTTTTTCTGGGGTTTCATATTAACCTCTGGTGATACAACCACATATATACCGTGGCATATGTTGTATACCAGAGCCAGAACCTCTGCTGCTGTACTGAAATCAGTGTTAATGAATTGCAAATCCTCCAGCTAAGGATTTTGTTCAGGGTAATTGACAAAATCCCCTGAAAGAATCAGCTCCCTACCCCACAGCATTGTAATTTCAGCACAGCTGGCACCTCATTTATAAAGAGCTCTAAGTCCCAGCATCTTCCCAAGCGTGCTCAAAAACACCTTTCTGCTTTCCCCCAGGTTGGTGATGAGGATGAAGGTCATTCTTTGTGGGACCTGAAGGATGCCCTGACCATCCCATATTCCATGGGGGTCAACTTGCCATACTTCTTCCATGCTGGGGAGACTGGTGAGCATGAGGACTCAAGGCTTGTTACTGCCTACAGAGGCAAGACTGAAACCTTGCACAGAGCAGAAGCAGCAAGCCTGGCTGGCTTGCTGGCTGTGTCAAGAGGATGTGTGTGCATACATGTGCACATAACCAATTTCCCCAGTGCTTCTTCCCACACCAGTTTGGAGCTGTGGCATTCCCATATGACCCCTCCCTTCCCTGCTTCCTGCTCTTGACTGTAGGTGTCACATTGCTCAGCATCTTTGACCTGGTGTGACAAGGAGTCACACGTGTAGGAGTTACTGCTGGTAGCCATTCCCCCTTGGAACAGCACTCACTTCCCACCCCCAACAGCAGCAGAGTCCCCCAACCATCATTTTACATTTTAAGGTGAAATAATGTTTGAGCCAGACTCCAGTCTTAACTGAACAGAATCATCAAAGTAACTGATGTACCCTTCATTCCTGGGGCAATGTATTATTACTGGCAATATATTATTCAGTCTGTCTTGGTGGGATTTATCCTAACCATGAGAGTCATGTCTAACTTGTACCTTGTGTGTTGCATGTTGAAATCTCCAGAAGAAGTGTGGTTACCCTGTGGCTGGGCTCCCTTTATAGCCACAGGCAGGAGCAAGCACTTCAAAACCACCATACATCTCCTTCCAATGCACAGGCTACTCCCCAATAATTGTTACTTCTCTCCACTGACAATTAATGGAGTCCAGCATAATTAGCTCAGCTGCAGAGCAATATTGTAAACATCTAAAGCCAGGTGACATGAGTGGGTATCTCTATGCTGGGCAATATCCTGGGCAGATGGATCCCTGTTCCACTGAAAATGTGAATGGAAACTGAGCAAGAGCAACCCTCTCACCTCACAACTGGGACATCTACTAACAAAAACATCTAGCAGTTTGAGAAGCTTTATTTCCTCACAGCACTGCAGTGACTCTTATCTGTCTCTGCTCAGACTGGCAGGGCACCTCTGTAGACAATAATGTGCTGGATGCATTGCTGCTGAATACCAGCAGGATCGGCCATGGACTTGCTCTCACTAAACACCCAGTAGCCAAAAGTTTGTCTCTGAAGATGGATATTCCTGTAGAAGTCTGTCCCATCTCCAACCAGGTATTTTGTCATGTGGCTGGGTTACTGGAAGGGAGTTTACCATTGCTGTGAGGGTCAGCTCGGGGGCAGCTTCAAGTTTTGATGCACACAGGCTGGCTTAGTTTCCTTTGTACCACCTTATATTGCACTTTGCTACATAGATGTACACTGAGAATATATGCAAGGCTTGTAATACCAGTCAGAAAAAAAAAAAAAAAAAATTAATATCCAGAGGAACTTGGGAAGACAGTCCTCCCTAGTGGAGGTGAGGCCCAGAGCCACAGAGGTGCCTTAAGAGACATAATTGAAAATCCTTCAAAGCCAGGAGGGCCAGAGGCTGAGAAGCTGGGATTGTAACTGGAAGTCCTCGGTTTTGCAGAATTCATAACCAGTGGGAAGTCTTTTGCAGCACATTAGCAAGGTGCCATTGTCCCCTGGGTGCAGCAGAAAGGATACTTTGGGGTGGAGATTTACTGGTGTGAGCCTTAAGGGAGAGAACCCTGATACCAGCTCCAGATGCCTCAAGCCAAGCACCACAGCAAAAGTGTAACCAAAAGACTTTTTCTGAATTGCTCACAGCCAAATTGTTCTAAATAAGAAACAAGTTACTCACCCCACTGGCCTTGATTAAGGTGATTTATTTAAGAAATTAATCTCCTTGTACAGTCGGTACAGGAGACAAGCTGGTTCCTCCTGCAGCAGTTCAGAGCAGAAAACATTCTGAGCAGTCCTCTGGAGCCTGTCCCTCCCTGCCCACTACCTGCAGCCCTGGCAGGTGGCAGTGTGACACAGCTGCAGCAATATCCTGCTGTTGTCTCCCTCTCTTCCCCACCCAGGTCCTGCTGCTGGTAGCTGACCTGAGGAGTCACCCTGCAGCTGACCTCATGGCTGAGGGGCACCCCATTGTGATCAGCCCCGATGATCCCCCCATCTTTGGGGCAAAGGGAGTCTCCTATGACTTCTACGAGGTGTTCATGGCCATTGGAGGGATGAATGCTGACCTGAGGACCCTAAAACAACTCGCACTCAACTCCATAAAGTAAGTTCATCACCTCTCTCACCTTGTCATAGTAATCATAAGGAGGCTCTCAGCTTGCTCCTCTTGCTTGCATTTGGGTTTTGGCCCCACAGTCTCCTCTGCCACATGAACTGGGCTTCTGTTAATCCAAAGTCTCCTCTGTGTGTCTCCTCCGAAGGCAGGACACAGGGAGCCCAGAGGCTCCTCTGCCTGTGTTCCCAAGTGGCTTTCTCTGACTCTGTGCCTCAGTGTATTCCTCCTTTTCCATTCTTTGTGAACTTGCCTCCACCACCTGGGTCTGGGTTTGGGAGAAATCTTTGTATCACTTGTCTGCCAAAATTTGACTTGCTGCAGTGTTTGCCATGACTCATCTGGGAAACACAGGAAAACAACTAGCATTTAGTTTGGGTGTGTTTAACCCCTTTTTCTATTAACTGGACACTTCTGAATGTCCAAAAATGGTTTGGATATGATGCCCAGAGTCTTTCTGCACATTCCTCAGCTCCTGCCTCTTTTACACCACGTTACTCTGGGTGGTGCAGGCATGTCCTGCAAGGGTTAATCTCTAGCTGCCTCCTGCCTTTTCATTTCAGTGCTGCTCTTGAAATAGCTGCCCCCTTGTCTCCTGCCTGATACTGACTTTCCTCCTCCTCACAGATACAGTGCCATGCTACCGGATGAGAAAGCCAAGGCCAAAGAGGTCTGGCAGAAAAAATGGGACCAATTTGTGGCTGACCTCTCTGATAGCTTTCTAAGGGAGCTGTAGAGAGGACAAGGCTCATCTCAGAAGGCATTTGGCAAGCTAGGGAGAGCCAGAGTGATTGCTGAGAGGGAGACTGCTTCTTCCATGTGACCTGAGCAGATGAACGGACGTCAAAGTCTCACCTGGCAGCGGGTGATTCTGCTAAGCCAGGCTTAATGGGCTTAAAGCTAAGAAGGAACTGCACTATCCTGTGGAACTCATGGACTGGAGGTAAAAGGAGCAGCGAGCCTTAGAGCAGCCACAAGAAATCACCCTGCTCTAAAGAATCAAAACAATTAAAAATTGCCAATTACCAAATCCTGACATCCTTATTCAGGAAAAACTTGCTTTCCAATTAGAGTCAGCAGAAGATTGCCAACACAAGGATTTCTGAATTTTGCCTTATCATTACAAAATGCAGACCTTGTCCAGAAACAGCTAACACAAACATCCAACCATTTGGGCCACTGACCTTCAAGAGAGCAAGGACTGAAAATGACTCTTGTTATGTTTAACCCTGGGCCTGCTGCCAAAATAGCACTGCTAGGTCGAAGAACCAGTCATAGGTCTGATGTCTGCTATTTCAGGACCTACCATGGTTGGAAACAAGCTGGTGGAACTTGCTCCCAGAACATTTAAGCCTGGTTGCCCAGTGATCATAAAGCCAGAAGAGGGGTGCCTCAGTTGCCAGCAGTTTTTTTACTACGAAGTCTTTTCCTGACCTCTGGTCAAAAGGAAGACAAAACACATTTCAGGTTAAGTCAAAAACATCCTGGCTTCCCAAACCCAGCTTGATTAAAATTATCCCCCTGCACAAGGCCCTGTTAACACAGACATTTATAGGAAACACCTTTTGGTTTCAGGGAGTTCCACCACCAGCCTTTGTTGCTGAACTCATTGTGCAAATGTGGCTTTATTCAATCTGTCAGAGAGATTTTCACCTTGGTAGAGAACTTCTGTGGATATCCACAGGGCTCATTTGGACCTCTGTGGTTTCCAGCTCCTTAGCAAAAAAAAAAAAACAAACCTACACAAGAAATACTCTCTTGACAAGCTGATTCCCTGTCTTAACATCATCAAAAATAGGAAGAGAACTAGTTGCAGGGAGACTAAAAAAAAAAATAAAAAAGAAATCTTAATCGGGTTTCTAAATAAATTCAGAAAAATCCTTCAGCACATATATACCAAGCATGCAGCCAGGATCAAAGAGCATCTTTCCCTGACTTCAGTACCATCATGCTGGATTGCATCAGTCAAGGGAGAATTGACAAAAGTTCCTACTGAAAGACGTCTCCCTCCTCTGAACCACAGACTTACAAAGGCTGTTGTTTCCTAATCTGACCAGCCTATTGGCTCTCTTCATGCTTTCTGTTAATTGTCTCAAGCTGCCTGGCCATAGTGTTTATTTCCACTGACCTTGGTTGGAACACCTTAGCAGGAGGCAAACACTGTTGTTACAGAAGTGGATCAAGCTGCACAGCCTGTGTGCCCTGTGTTAAATTGCCCACGGTTCACAGGCTGCAGCTTCATCTCTGGTTATCCCAGAGAAAATAAAAACCAACCAGACCAAACACACTGCAAAATCACAGAACACAAAATCACAACAAACTGCAGGTGTGTGCATTGCAGAAGGCAGCAACACAAACCACAGAAATGAGAAAGTGAGAAGCCAGTCACACTCTTTGCTAACTGGGGGGGGTTGAAGTGCTTCACACCCCCAGCTTTTTCAGCCACAGCTACCTCTACTCCAGCTCTCTTTCCCAACATCTTCCTCTGAGGCATCCTGATGCTTTTTTTGCAGACTGACCTCTCCTTGGCCTTGATGCAGATTTGGTCCTGGGAAGGAGTTTTATACTGGAGGAGTAGCCAGAGCAGAGCCACCCTCCCTCCTCCTGCATGGACGTTGCATACAGAGCTCAGACTAAAGTCCCCAGGGTGGGCTTTGGTCATGGCCAGGTTATAAATGCTGACTTGGGAAGTGCCTTACTTGCAATGCTGCTAAGAAGAGCCACTGCAAACGAGCAGAGTGGCTGCTGACCAGCAACCCAAAGCCCTGTCTCTCCCAGAAACCTGATCTTTCAGCTTTGCTATATGTGGATGAAGATCTTTATTTGCCAGGAGTTGATTCTCCCTTAAATAAGCCTCTTTGCTGCCAAGGTGAAGCTAATGATTACAGAGCTGCTGTGGGAGGAGCTGAGCTCCTCAAAGCACAGGCTGACCCATGCTCCTTCCTTTTCTACCACAGCAGAAAGCTTTCAGCTCTTCCTGCACATGGTGGCTCAAGGTCCTGAACCACTTTTTGGTTACCTGTAGTCCTTTCTCCTCATTGCCTACAGTAGTTGCAGGGCTAGATCTTCCATTTGCCAAATGCTTGCTGGGACCAGTTTACCTGTTGTGTCCAGTTTGTTCTTGGTTTCCTAGGAAAAGCCTGTTGTGCACATGGCCATTTATCCACTTCACAACTGTGCTGTGATGGGGCCAAGTGCCTGGAGCCACCAGTGTGTGTGCTGTTCAGGATCACAGCAGAATCAGGTTTCTGCAGAAATCACAGGGGTTTAAAATGGCACAGGTCTCAAAAAAGTGAACCTTGACTCTACAGGACTTTGGGACTAGCTTAGTGGTCCCACTTCTGCTGAAGGTATCACCTTAGGGCTGGGCAGAGGGCAGAAATTCTTCCATCCTGATCATATATCTGGGTTTAAATGTGAACCTGAACCACATGGAAGGTCCTGACTCCAAAGGTATGGCCTTCCTTGGATCCCTCCTTGCACAGGGCACTGCCAGTGTGATGACTGGGGCTTCCCAAAAGTCCTCTGGCCTATTTAGGGCCTTAGTGAGTGTGACAGAGGGGGGGACCAGCCTGCCTTACTGCTGAGAATCTGCTCTTCCTTACAACCTGCCTTAGCTGGGAGAAAGGTGCAAATTGAGAAGCCCAGGCTGCATTCCCACCTCTCTAACTCCAGGTGTGCAAAAAAGGAGGAATTTAGGCTGGACCACAGCAGTTATAAAAGATCAATCCTTTCAGCTCCATTCAAGCTTTGGGTAAATTTGGCTGCAGGGCTTCACTGAGACTTGGCTTTTAGCAGCAATATTCCAAGGGTTTTGCTGCCAGTCTATTCCCTTTTCCCCAGTACCTTGGCTTCCTGCTTGCATTTGTTGGCAAATACATCACATATAATGCTCTCTTGCTTGTCTCTTTCAGAACATAGTGTATAATTAAATTTTTAAACCTGTCTTAATCGTGGGGGTTATTTTTCCTCCTCCTTTTTTTTTTTTTGTCTCCCTGTTAAAGGATGGGGGATACCCAGATGTGATGGGAGGTTTTAATCTGGAACATGCAGTGGAGGGGGATGTCTCACATCACTCAGCCTGGTGTGATCAGGGAGTCTGAAATGCCTTCACAGCATGCTGCAAAGGACAACATGATCTGTGGAGCTACCACAGTGTCAGACTGAGTCACCTGGCCAAGACACTACACAGGTCCCTGTTCACCCAGCTCAGGGCTGTGTTTTGATACAGAGACCACCTGACAGACAGGATTTGCCCGTGCTGCCTCTCCTCCCACCACAGTTTTGTACCATCTCTGTGGTGGTTACAGCACAGGAAAGTAAAGGAATGACTGAAGGACATTTAACCTCCTTTTAGCATGATTTTAGGAAGGGAATAGAGGGAAACAAGGAGAAGGCTAAATGATCAGCCCATTCTTTTCAAAGAGAGTGAATTCTTTTCAAAGAATTGCCTTGTGGAGCACCAGGTGACTACATGGTACAGCGTGAGGCTCTTTGCTCAAAGTACTGCTGGTAGGCATGGGAAGAAAGTGCCAGCTTGAGAGAGCTTCAATATGTGAGATGAAAGAGGAGGAGCAGCCTCAAGTGTGATGGGAGGCTGAGCAGAGCAGACAAAGAGGCAAAAAGAGCCTGCTTAAGTCTCCATCCAGACTCAGGAGCAAGGAAGGAGAGTAGAAAATTCCTGGAAGTTTCTGTTACAATCACTTCAAGCAGCCATAGCAATACCTAAAGCCTTCTGCCTGTTATCTCTCCCATCTGTCACTCCCTGTGGCCTCTTCAGGTTCAATTTGTCTAAATGGGAGGTGGATGGAGCTTTGTTTGCAGCACAAGTGTTTGTTTGCTGCAGAGCATCTTTGACTGCCTTTGGGGCAATTTAGAGGATGAAATGTTTGCCTCCTGGTCACTCACTGCCAGGAAATGGCTGATCCAGCACTAGTGGTTGCTGTCAAAAATCATGCCAATAAAAACATAGGAGCAAAGTAAGTGGTTGAAAACAGAGATAGGCCCAAGCAATCAGCTGGATCTATCTGTTCTGTGAACCTCCATCACTGCAGTGGGACTATGCAGTGATGCTAAGAAAAGCCCTCTGGCCATAAAACACAGGGCTGCAGATGCATTTTTCACCATCTCCAAATGGTCAGCCTGCTCCAGGTTTTCTTCCTATATAAATCTTTGAATTAGCCTCTTCACAGGTAACAGAAGGACATTTCTTTGGTCAGAAACCTGTAGCTCTAATTGGCTGAGTCCTTAATTCCTTTCTTTCCAGGCTTGCAGCAGTTGCAATCACAGCAGGTCTATCAAGTGTTTTCTGTGCACTGAGGGACAGGCAGGTGAAGGGTCTGGCTCTCAATTCTCCTGGCTTGTCATTTTTATCAGGTTGTGTCCTCCCCCTTGGTCATTACAGGATAAGAAAGGCATTTTACTGTATTTCTCAACCTTTAGCTTGTCCATCATTCCATGAGCAGGCTGCAGCATGGGGAGGGGAGAGATAAACTGTGGAGGGAGGGTTTGTTCAGGCCATTAAAGCCCCTGCAGTAAGGACAGAGATGGAAGGTAGGGCTGCTTTCGAGAGGGATGTGAGAAGGTCAGGAAGAGGGGGGTGATGACAGGGCTGTGAGTCCAGGGAAAACAGAGCTGCAAAGTTTACACAGGGACCCACGGGAGAAGGCTGTGGGCAAGTGCCTGTTCTGCTTGTCTTTACAGTGAGCTATGAAAGGGGGTGGGAGACACATCCAAGCACGGTGTGGACAGGGGAAGAAGAAGGAGTGTCCTGTGGGTGGTGTGAGATGGGCAGACAGACGATCCCCAGAGGTTTTTGGGGTATGGCTGTTGCAGAGGAAACCACAAGGTTCATCCATGGACAGCATGCAGAATGGGAAGCTCCGAGCAGAGTCACAGAGAAATTCCCAGTGCTTGAAGGGAAAAAGACACAACCGAGCATTCAGCACAGGGATGATGGGTTAAAACCTGCCTGCGGTGCTGGGAGGGCTGGGGCTCGGCCAGGCTCAGCTCTGCCAGGCTCAGCTCTGCCAGGCTCAGCTCTGCCAGACTCAGCTCTGCCAGACTCAGCCTATGCCCAGCTGCTGGGAAGGTCCCCCCTGCCACTTTGAAAAATAAGCGCTCCAGCCTGATGGACAGCCTTGCTTGGAAAGCACACACACACTTTGGGGACACCTCTCCAACGGGGGATACCCCCCGGGAGCAGAAAAACTTTCCCTTCCCCTTCCCCTTCCCCTTCCCCTTCCCTTTCCCTTTTCCTTTACTTTCCTTCCCTTTCCCTTCCCTTTCTTCTTTTTCTTTCCGGGAGCCCCCCAAGCCGGGACCGTGGAGCTGGAGCTCCTCCTGCAGGGATGCGCCGGGATAACAACCCGCATCGGAGATAGGGGAATAAAACCCTCTCCCCAAAACCCCCAGCCCCAAAATCCCTCCCTCCCTGGAACTCCTGGATATTTAATACATTAAACTTTTGGTGTTTTTTTAAGCAATGAAATCATCTCTGCGATAGGGAATGGGCTGGATGTCTCTCCCAGCCCTTTTGCAAGCCTCGGGAATGGGAAGAAAGGGGCAAAAGTATCCCTACACTTAAAATAAAAGGGACTGGCAGACCCTCACAATGCAGTTCAGTGTAGAGGCACCGAAACCAGCAACCAAAACAACCCATCCAACTTGCAAGTGGCTGTATCATTAAAAGGCCATAAATCCACATTAGCAAATACCCTAAGCAGAAATCACAGCAAATCAATCCCATTTTCACTCTGCCAGGAGGGACCACCTTGGTGGATGGATGAGAAGGACTCGAGACAAGACTCCTGTGTTTGTCATTAATTTCATAAAGTCTTTGACTATTTTTGATCGACAGCCAGGGAAGGTGAAGGTTAGAGGCCTCTGGTTTGTTCACAGTTGAGAAGGCACACTCCAGAGTAGCTGTAGCTGGCTTCCTTGAGCTGGCAGAAGAAGGTTTAAAGCCCAGTTCTTCCGGGAGCTAAACATTTTCAGTAATGTCTCCAAGGCCAGTATAAATTTTGCCAGAGCAGGATGAGCTGCAAACACTCCTGAGAACTTAAAGTGATCCTGGCAAATTGAGGAAATCACAAAAAATAAACATTAGGTGATTCAGTTAAGGCAAAAGCACTTAAGGAGGAATAACCATCTGTACAAATGTATGTCTCTGAGTTGCCAGTGCTTTAATAGCTTTGCAAATAAGGCTCTGGGTGTTAAAGCGGGTCCAAACCAAATTAAGGTTGGTGTTCATGGAAATGGAAGTGTAAAAACAAACAATTACACTGTGTAATTGATGCCTAAAGTAATAGGTGTTAAACCTGCCCTGTCGAGAGACTCAGGAGATCCTAAGCCCAGTCAGAAAACAAACAAACATTGTTTCATCTCCATGGATGTGAAATAGACCTTTTACTTCCCCCAGGTTTGGAAGGGCCTCAGCCGATTCAGCATCAAGATTTGTGTTTCATGGTGCAGGAAAGAGGGACGCAGCCTGTCAAAGAGTAAAAGAAGTGACCAGAGTTTTAGAGAACCTTATTTATTTGTAGGAAAAAGGGTTTGCGTAGAAAAGGCTGAGCAAAGGCAGGGCAGCAACTCACAGAATTCTTAAGGCTGGACCTGCAAAGTCATCAGGTCCAAACTGACTGATCACCACCTTATCAACCAGACCATGGCTGCAATTGCCACATCCAGTCATTTCTTGGGACACCTTCAGGGATGGTGATTCCACCACCTCTGCAGGCAGTCTGCTCCAATACCTGACCACACTTCCAGTGAAGAAATTCTTCCTGATGTCCAGCCTGGCACACCTTAAGCCTGTGTCCTCTTGTCCTGTCGCTGCTGCCTGGGACAAGAGCCTGACTCCACCTGGCTGCACCTTCTTTTCAGGGAGTTGTAGAGAGCCATAAGGTCTCCCTTGAGCCTCTCCTGCAGCTCCCTCAGCTATTCCTCACAGAACTTTGTGCTCCAGACCCTTCACCAGCTTCCTTGCCCTTCCCTGGACTTGCTCCACACCTCTTGTGGGGAGGGGATGCAGAACTGGACGAGGTGGGACCTCACCAGTGCCGAGTACAGAGGGACAAAGGGACAAGCAGTGCCCTGGTGAGCTGGCAGAGGTGACAATGTGCAGTTCCTTGGCATGCAGACTGCGGTGACAATGTGCAATTCCT
>VZTT01075817.1:3232-18253 GCA_013400855.1 Buphagus erythrorhynchus
GATGAATACTGAAGCTGAGGTGTTTTCATGCCATCCTATATACATACACAGATGATGGATGGATAGATAGATAGAGCAAAACAAACAAAAAACCACTTTTGTTGAATCAAAAGTGTTTCTCCCCTGTAGAAAAATTAGCAATGTACAAATTCAATCTTTATTTACTGTATGTATATTTGCATGTTGCCATTTCCTGAAAAAACACTTATCTTTTCTATCAGTTCATGAACCATCAGTCCTTTAAAAAGGAAGTCCCTTCTCTGCAAAATTCTAAATAATTGCACTCACATAAATATGGTTTCACAATTTATTCTAATTATGATAACATTATGTTAAATATTGAAATGAATATTAAATTTTCTGTATTACACAGGAGACATAATTTGTAATTATACACAGAAAAGGATTTGAGGCACAGATTCATCATAGTGCTTCAATTACTTACTACTATAAGAACTGATGGGAAAGAGATGGCATGTAATAGTGCATATGGAGTTTGATCTTTTTCCTTTTCTTCCTTTTTGTTCTCTTCTTGTAGTATTAGATGAAGGTAAATCATATATGACAAATTACAATTTTAATCCCATTTTTTATAAAAAAGATTAGATTTTGTAGAAAATTTAAAAGTTGTCCAACATCCCACACAAATTTTCCAGCTTTTCTGCTACAGAAAGGTTTAAAAAGATGACCTACGTGTGCTGAAAGGACCGAAAAAAGCTGAAAAGCAGATACTGAAGTACAAAATAGAAGACATGCTTTTAAATAATTTGTAATTTTTTGGACTGGTTATTTGTTTGCAAACATTTGGGGCTTTTTTATCATTTTTGCAATGAAAATATTTCTGTTTATGGGGATATAAACAGTCCTGATTCGTAACTGTTTGGACTGATATGCAGAAAAAAAAATATATATGTGCAATATACACAATGCTCTCATGTTTTTAACATATCTATCTTATAATAAATATTGTGTTCTGTTTAATTTCAGATTTGCTTTTAGTTTTCAGACAAGTGCATTCTGAGATGTAAATTGCTTCCATCACCTTCCTGTCATAAAAATCCTGACCCCAACAGAGATTTAAAGTGGAGTGTTTCCTTCATTTTAGAACTAAAAAGAATTAACAAATGTTAGAATTTGCATAATGTGTTTTTTATGGCTGGCAAAAAAAGGACAGGAATGACATTCACTGAACCCCATACGACCATAAATTAAAAAAATACATAAAACAATTACATTGAAAATATTGAGGGGGAAGAAAAAATTTTAAAAAAAGCCCTAGATGAAGATATGAAATTGATCTTTTCAGGGGGAAAGAAATCTGTAATTTCATCTTTTAAGTTGTATGAGAATTTTAATTTTCAAGGAATGAAATAAACTTAATTGTCACTATACAGAAGCTGAACAGGAACATGACTAGGATCCATCTCAGTACTATCCTTTAGACTTTTAAGGTCATCTTCACCTGATACAAACATTACTTCTCTATTCCTCACTAATGCAGTTCTCTCAGACTTTACAGATATGTAAGTTCATACAAATGGTGTCATCTCTGAATCACACATTTACTGCAGTTCTGAGATAGAAGTGTTTATGCACCATGACAACATTTGTTTTTGATTTAGTATGGTTTTAGCCTTATTAGGGCACATGAAATACTTATCTGCCACAGTTTTATGTGTAAGATTTTAATTACATTACACTCATATTTATGCCAACTTTGCTCAATATTCACATGGAGATGTCATTTTAATTTCATATTACATAAAAGTGCATATGAGTATTTTGAATGAGAACAGAATACACATTGTCATAATTCAGCCACAAAATGTTTATTCCTTTATTATATCTCCATGACTCATGCTGAATTGTATATTACCCCTCAATGAATTCTATGGCAACCCTTTGGCACCTTGCAGAAAGAAGAAATTTAAAGATGCATAAAATATTTTGAAATGTCTGCAGTTCTTATTCTCTTATTGTTTGTACCAAAATGGATGTCATTTACAAGCCATGGAGTACAGTGGCCTGGCAAGAAACAGGCCAGAATTCTCTCATAGTTACCCATGTTAGTAGTTCTTTTGGTGTTTCCAGGGCTCTGTTCATGCATGTATGTATGCAAGTAGATACACATAATGGTAAAAACTGCCAGGCTGCTCTGTTTGCCCTCTACGTGTTTAAGGATCACCTAGGTTTTTCTTTACTTAGCCAGTTGGAATTGATTCACAGGCACTTCAGTTTCATTTGTGTGGGAGAATCCAGAAAATCTAATTACTATTTCAAGAGATTGTTTGAACAGAGATTCATGAGACGTCATCCAGATATTTCTTGGAGAAGTTTTTAGAATCACCAGGAAACTTTTTGTGTAGATTGACTAAAATATTTAATGAAGGCTTGACACATAGCAGGCTACTTAGTTGACCTGTTTCAGAGAGAATGCCACTGCATTCCTACAGACATGTTATTCACTTTTAGTTAAACTTCGGAGAAGGCATGCTAAAGGCTGTTGGTTAAGTGGTGTAATGTTAGGGAAGGGAGGAATATGGTGTTGTGTGGGGGTTTTTTTGGTTTGTTTTGTTGATCTTCCATTGCTGATTTTTAGTCCTTTTCAATACTGCTGAGGAGCAGTATTTATATCATTTTCTCTGACTTTGTTACTCTTATTCAGGAAATGTCCTAAATACAAAATAATATTCATGTGTCACTCTCACTTGCCATAGCAAATGTCTGCTAACTGACTTCTCCATAATATTTATACAGATCTGTGGCCTTTTGTACATTTAATCTGTGGATTAAATGTACAAAAGATAATTGTGATTAATTACAATACATTCTTGGAGCATGAAGATACATGTTCAGGTAAATTTGCCTGTCAAAAGAATTGAATGCTCCTTCTTTTTTGCATTTCTAATTGAACATAATTTTAAGCATCTTAATATGGCTACAGTTCTTGAAAAGTTGCAGCTATACTTGTACATATAACATAGAAAAAGATACTATTTTAAAACTATCTCAACATTATGGTATAAATTGTCTTCCATTGCTTGACATCAAGATGGCAAGAAGTTGAACTTTTTACATCCATAAATACTCAGAGTACCTTAAAAAAATCTTGCAGATAAAACTCTTTCATCATGCTTCCTCTTAAAAAATATATCTGCCCAAATGCTGAAACAATTAAATGCTGAAAAAAAATCTGATCCTCTTGTTGCAAATTTAAAAAAATTATGTATATTTTATTGAGCTGGCAGAGAAGAGCACCCAGCTTGCAGGGACAGAAATGTTTTCTATTATACTGGCAGTCCATTACCAATCCCCATTCTATGACACTTTTTCTTTTCTTCTCTGCTCAGAAACATGATTCAAATGTTAGTGCCTCAAGCTGTGTTTACTACACAAGCTGCGGCAAAAAAGTCAGTTGTTACTAACTTGTTACTAACTTGTGGTTACTTCAGTGAAACACTATTTTCCCCACAGATTCAGTGGCTGGCCTGCTATTGAACAAGTAGTCTGAAAGACTCACATAATTAGGTGAGAAAATATAAACCCTGTGAAGTTCACTAGAGGCAAAAATCTTGCTAAACCGGACACTCCCTTTTTACCCTGAAGAAGCCTTTGTTGATGGTAGGAACCTCTGGCCACTTGGGATCTCATTTGCCAGGAGAGAAGCACATGGTAACTACACCTACCTTGTAGCTGAGCAGTGAAGAAGTTAGGGCACTTTCTTGGGAAGTGAGAGGCTTGGCTTGTAGACACTACAGAACCTACAGGTCAAGCTACGTTTTCCCCCTGGCAGGTGACTGGTAGCCCATGAAGTATCTGTGGTATGGATGCTCCAGGGCACTCCTTCTGAACTTGATGCACTACACATCTTGAGAGTTGAGGGTGATGTTCCCCAACTGAACAACAGCAAGTTTCTCAGTACTGAACTGCCATCCTAATTCCCAGACCTTTCATTCATCATCTGTACAATAATCACACAGGGAAAATCTCCTGAGAAGGGAGATGAATATCCCACCATTGCATTCACCTGCTGTGTGGGTGCACTGCCAGCAGTGCCTCAGCCAGCGAGTTTCAACCCCAGACAAGACACACTTAAAGTGGTCCTCTGTGCTGTTAGCTTGAAATATATAAGGTCATGATGCACTCATGTAAAAACAGGCATGTCCACCACTTTGCAGTAGATATTGTTGAATTTCTGTTTTACAGATGGCTTTCCCAGATTTTGTGGTTCTTTATACGATATTCTTTAGTAAATGCTGTTAATTTCATTTAGAAGACCCCTATTTTTAAGTTTCAGTAGTGTTATTTAATGTCAAAAGTGTTTGCATCTTTCAATAATATGATTAACTAAGAATGCATTTGCAGCATATGTGGTGAATTATTCTATCACATGTTACTTTAGGAGACATCTGTTATTGAAAGGTGTTTGTTACTTCTTTCAACCATTTAAGTTCAGAAGTTGGACATAAATTGTTTGTTCCCTTTAGAGTATTTTGAGCTGAGTATTTCTGTCATACTGGACTCTCTTAATTTTTTCTTCATTTCCCCTGCAACACAATGAGTTAAACATTCTCAGACAGTGTATCTACAGAAAAATATCATTCTTTAGCAGATTTTTTTTAAGTGCTCTCTTAAGGTCATCTTAATAATTCTTCATCCGCAGTGTGGATATTCACATGATGTTCAACATTCCTCTGAGAGACCACAATTTAATCTCTCTCATTTTAAAGTGTTTATCTTGTATAGTCATACAGGAAGGTTGAACATATGTGATACTTTAGCAGTCTAGGAGAATGAATAACAAAAAAGTTCGTACTCTTTGATACTGCATTTGAAAGATAGAGAACTAAAACTTTCCTATCAGTATCTTACTGTTTAATCCATGACAATGTAACTATTTTCCTGGAAAAAAAGGAGAAGGAGCAGACACTGATCTTTTCTCTGTGGTGACCAGTAACAGGACCTGAGGGAAATTGTGTCAGAGGAGGTTTAGGTTGGATATTAGAAAAAGGTTCATTACCCAGAGGGTGTTTGGGCACTTGAACAGACTCCCTGGGGAAGTGGTCACAGCACCAAGCCTGGCAGAGTTCAAAAAGAGTTTGGACAATGCTCTCAGGCACATGGTATGATTCTTGGGGATGATCCTGTGAAGGGGTTGAGAGCTGGACTTGATGTTCCTTGTGGGTGCCTTCTAACTCAGCTGACTCTGTGATTCTGTAATTCTTATTTTAAAAAAATGTGGAAGTGTTTTTATGTTCTCACTAATCTTCACAGATGAACACTTCTGTCTAAGTTCTGCTGATGCACTTGTCATCCAGTGAAGCCCAGAAAGAGGGACCAAGAGCAGGACAAAATTCCTCAGTCTAGAAAAACCCCTGTGATTGTATTCCGGAGAATCCTTAGGAGAGGCTTTATACTATAGATGGCAGATAGGCTTCTTCTGCAACTGGCCATCAGTTACTGTATTAAAAAAAAAGCGAAGACGTAACCTAAATATTAAAATAGAAATCATGACAAACATATCCAGACAGTGTTTGTTTTCAAATCCAAACTCACACCTTCTAGGATATTTTCCACTGTCTCTTTTAAGAAGAGATTTGCAGTTAGTAAAAATGAAATCAGATTGAATCAAAAGATTTATTTTTAATACTTAGCTAATATAAACTATTTCTGTCAGGTCTCCTCATACAGCCTGAGCAGCTCAGACATAACCACAGAAAATCCCTTTTGGAGACTAATTTATAATCTGGTCTGGTGTGTGCATATGCATCTGTCAAAGGATATTTGTCACCTGATTACCAGGTTTCAACTACAGACTAGGAGTCATGTTTTCAGTTCTGTCTTGAAAGTTCTAGACATATTTATATGTCAATGTTATTTTACCATAAGCTTTGTAAAATATGAAGAAAAGAAGATTCAGGACAAAACCCCTGTCTTAGTTTGAAAAGACAGGTATCTGCTAGAAGNAAGATTTATGAAACTGAGTTGTCTCAAGGTTTCTCAATAATGAGGGCAAAAGAATTTCATCACCACAGAAACGAGGGACCAAGATGAGGATGCATATGCCATGGTAAGGAAAGGAAACATGGACAGGCAGGAATAGGAGTAGGCACTGATATATTCCCCTTGGAAGCATGGGAATTTTGGACTGGATGACTACAGAAAATCCCCTTCCTCTGGTCTGGCAGGTTTCTTCATCAATTTTCCATTCTACTTCCTCCTTTCATAGCTTAAACAACAAGTAAAGTAGAAGTAAATATTGTTTTCTGACAGTTAGAGTAAACATTGATCATGTAAAAAAAGAAAAAGTCAAATCCCAAAGGTTTTATCAGAAAATAAGTCAGTAAATCTGCATTCTGAATTATTCCCAGGATAAAGAATATATTTTGGTCCTGTCCCACTGAACTCAAATAGCAAAATTCCCATTGGATTAATGGGAAATAGTTCCACAGTCTGTTTCATGAGGCAAGTGTGTTGTATTGAAATTTCATGATGAATTTTCAAATATAACTTCAAAAATTAGTTCTGCTATTGCAGATTGTAAGGTTATATAAACACTCAGAAAGTTGATAATAAAAGGCTATTGAAAAGATTTGAATAAGGTAATTTAATGACCACATAATTTTACTCAGATGTTCAGGAGAAAAGAAATGCATCAATGTTGTAGCTGTTAAGAGACACAGGAAGTATCAGATATACAGTATAGATGGTGTACAATAAATGTTGCTCTATTTTCTCTCAATAATAATATTAGATAATATCAAACAAAAATTGCTTTCCGAGAGCTCTCTAGCAATAGTGAAAGGTCATTTGCACTTTAAGCAATATGGAGAAAACAGAGACCCACTGATTTTTAACTTTCTTTTTTTTCCCAGATCCTGCTGAAAAAATCACCACATGCAGGCTCTCTATGAAACAATTTTCTGACAAAATGGCTGCCTTTGCCTAGCTTTAATCAAGCAACTGCCTTCTAATACTAAAGGTTTTATACAGCCAATGAAAACCCCAGTTCTGAAGCTTATTTTACTTTACACTTCCTTACCAAGAACTGTGTCTGAGTAATCACATTCCAAAATATGAGTGTGATTTATTTTCCAAGAAATATTTTAAATTTTGGGAAATTCAATTATTTTTGAAAACAGGCTGGGGGTCCCAAAACTTGTGTTAGCCAAGCAAAGATAAAGATTCTCTGGTTAAGAGCAAAAAAAGAGTAGATTACAAGGATGTATTAATCTTCTTATTGAGAAGACTTTTTTGACCCTAAAGAGAGAGGAATGTAGAAAGTAAGTGCAGATGTACCCTTCCTTCATTTCTGTGGGGAAGAGAGGTGAGGAGACCGCTCTTTTTCTCTCCCTTCTCTTGAAGCAAGCAGCTCTTTTGTATTCCCTTTCCTTAAAGAAATTCACACCTTCTAACAAAGTGCATAGACTTACACAAAAATGGCTCAGAAGTCTCATACCTATAGGTTGATGCCGGCAAATGCTGAAAGCAACAGTTAAAGGAAACACCTATTTTTTATATCCCAACACTCAACTATCAAGTGACTCTGCTTAAGTCAACAAGGAATTTATTCCTTGGGGCCATCAGGACTCGGAGGACACAAGAAAAATCTGGTGGAATCTCCAGTTCACAAGGGACTTAAGTTTCACTCTGACATTTAAATTCTTAGTGTTCAAATAAGTTTGAATTTAAGGGAAAAAAAAGGTCTTGTATTCACTGGCTAAAGGATTTTCTTCAGAATCCTTTTGTCTTTTTTCTTTAAACATTCATAGGCAAGCCTCATTTTTCTTCCATAACTAGAAATAGCAAAAGTAATAATGAATCGCATCTAGGTCTGCCAGCAAGCCTGGTCTAAATGAGGTTTTCATACAGCTATTAGGATTTGTGACTCTTTTCTTTGATCTCTAGTCTTGCCTTTGGCCGTTGAAACACTGCCAAATGGACCTTGACAACACTTCATGTCCACTCTGTGCTCATACGCTCAGGCCTCTGTGAAACTGTGCCGTAATTAAATCTGTCTCCATCAACAGTCATAAGAGATTTTCTTTGGCTGTGGGGCAGGATGAAACATTTCTGGCTTCTAGTCTGTTTATATAATGATCACAGGTTGAAATTAGAAGTCTCAAAGATTTCCCTTTCTCTTGCTTATACAGAATCTTAAATTCACCATAAAATGAGACATGAGATAGCAGATTTTGATCAAAATTAATACAACAGCACCACATAAAAGGAATGTACAGAAAATTAAGGTCAAATCTTAGTTCTGTTAGAGTTAAAAGCAAAATATCTAGCTGTCACAATGGAGCTCATTTTGATTAAAACACTATAAGTGTAAAAACAATTTATAAATCTGTACAATTGCAAAGTTTGGAATTTTTTATCACAGATGCTCGAGATAATTTTTCTTGGGATGAACAGCTGAACAAAAGATCCAGTTAATGTCAATAGGTGACTGTAACCTGAACAATTAATAACTATTTTCAACTATAACTGAATGACCATCTCATGTAGTAGGATGTCATACATACCCATTTTCATCTTTATCAAAAATCACATTTTTCCCTGCCTTTTTTCTTTATTTTTTCCCCCCTCTTTCTTGCACACAATTTTCTAATTGGTAATGCTCATAGGGTAGTTTTAATTTAATTATGACTAATATTTTGTTTGTTTTCACTCTCTCAGATTGCTATCAGTCTGCAACTCTTAGTAGTTTATTTTCCTGAATGGGGTATTGCACACAAAGGTAATTCTACACTTTTACTTTATCCTTATACTGTGAGATGGTATATACGTTTTTTGCTTTAACTTTGAACATAAAAACTCTTAGAACTACAGTGAACTCATTACTTTGGAACAGAGCAAGCATCCATCACAGATCTCAAAATTAGGATTTTGTGTAATCAGGGTAGAAAATACTTAATTCACTTTTCCCACGGACTTTTATTAAGGAGATAACATGATCATTTGAAAATCTTCACCGCTGCCACCTGCTTGTCATCTCCAGGCTGCATTGGTATAAAGGATTATATCTCTGGTTGTAGGTGGGATCAGGGCAGAGCTCCAGCTAGATGGGATGGGACAGGCAGTTCGCCAGTTAGGTGAGTCACAACATTTACCTCTAATTCATCCACCGGGTCCCAATCACTTCCTATTCCCTATTCAAGATGTTGCATTGGTCAGCTTCCTAACAATTTCAAGAATGTATCAACACTTCACCTCCAGAAACAGTATTTCCAGATTTTCAGCCCATTTCATGATTCCAGAAGGAATCTTGTATTTAGGGAGAATTTTTGGGGAGAGTTGGTGGTGGGGAGGGGGGTTGTGTTATAATGAATGAGTACTTTCCTTCCTCTCCTTTTATCAAGGAATAGTGTTATAATTATGACCCTAGTCTTGCTGATAGGGTCAGGGCTTGCAATTCTATTCTTTCTGATTCAGATTATAAAGCTACTTCCCCAGTTTCATACGTAACTTATTTTGAGCAGGATACTGTTCATAAGACTGAGATGGAAGAAATACAGGCTTATGTCCTCATTTGAAATCATTACACCAAGATTTAAACTTGGGACTACTGTTTTGTAGATCATGGCTTTTGCTACAAGTCTATGATCTGTAGGTTGTGAGCATATAATCCATATTTCTCAATCATATATAGAGAGGATTTAGGTGAATCAATGACTGCACCTTCCCCTATGATCCATCCAGGCAAAAAGGAAGTACAGTTAACTACAGTAAGCACAAAATAATAGCAACTTGGACAAATCCTTCTCTATAACTGCTCATAAGACATGGAACTTCCACAGCTTATTCACATAACCGATGAAGGGGTAAGTGCCTTCTCAGCAAGTTTGCTGACAACACAAAGCTGGGAGGAGTGGGTAAAACCTCAGAGGGCTGTACCACCCTTCAGATACCTCAGCCCTTCAGAAGGGCCCCAACACATAGAAAGATGGACAGCAAAGAACCTTCTAAACTTCAACAAAGGCAAATGCAGTGTCTTGCACCTGGGAAGGAATAACCCATGAACCAGCACAGGCTGGGAGCTGACCTGCTGGAGAGCTGCTTTGCAGAGAAGGACCTGGGGGTCCTGGTGGACAGCAAACACTCCATGATCCAGCAGTGCTCTGGTGGTGCAATGACATCCTGGAGTGCATTAGGAAGAGCATTGCCAGCAGGTGAAGGGACATGATCCTGCCCCTCTACTCAGCCCAGGTGAGGCACATCTGAAGTGCTGTGTCCATTTCTGGGCTCCTCAGGACAAGAAAGACATGGAGCTCCTGGAGCAGGTCCATCAGAGGGCTATGTAGGTGATTTAGGAAATGAATGGATCTTCTCTCCTATGAGAAAATGCAGAAGGAGCTGGGCCTGTTCAGCCACAAGAAGAGGTGACTGAGAGGAGACCTCATCAATATATTTAGGTGTCTGAAGGAAGACGTCAGAGGAAGTTTCCAGGCTCTGCTGAGGGTGCCAAGCAATAGGACAAGAGGCAAGAGGCAGAAACTGATTCACAGTTTACTGTGCATGTGACTGAGCACTGGAACAGATTGTCCAGAAATGTTGTGGAGTCTCCCTCACTGGAGGACAGTCTGAACACAATCTTGTGCCATCTGCTGTAGGATGACCCTGCTTGAGCAGGGAGGTTGGACCAGATGACCCCCTGTGTTCCCTTCCAACCTTACAAGTTCTGTGATTCTGTGAAATTATTTGTATACTGGAAAAATTAGGTTGTGCAAATACAGAACAAAAATAACATTCTGCCTTTCCTGGAGTCTTACCAATTTCTTTAACTGGGTTATAAATGTTGCCTTCCAAGGGCTCTGGAAAGTATTTCACTCCTTTATCAAGAGAGCATCTTGATAGAGAAATGGAATGTCTTGCATTAAATAAAACATGAAAGATCACTAAAAAATGGGCTTCTGAATGTAAAGTTCATGATGTGTGGTTAGTTATGGACTGGATTTTCTTTCTACATTGCATTCTCTTTCTATTGGAAGCTTGTTGAGTGAATTCTAAGTATAATGGAGAGAAATAGTTTTCACATGCCCTGGCGTGCAGCAGCAATGATTAAAAGTACTCAAATTTAACCCACAGAGCTTCTGTATTCTGGAGAGAAATTATTTCAATCGGTGATTCTTGTTTGTTTGTTTTCCAAATCTAGGTTAACGGCATGATCAGAGACTCTGCAACTATTTAACAATTTCCCACATTTGTCTTGAAGTGAAAGAAAGATAAGTCATTTTTATACATTTCTTGCTCCCAGCTAAATATACATATCCTATGCAGTTCAGATACAGAGAGGATAGAGGGGATGTTTTTACACGAAATGAGATGACTGTAACATTTCAGTGTGAATAGTCCTTTACACTTCCTGCTGTCACATTCCCAGTCTTACCTGTAGCCACTGGTAAGAAGTGCAGCCTCAAATCCATACTGACATTTCAATCTAAGCATTCTGAAAAGACAGGGTATAAGGGGTTATTTTATGCTGATTATTAGGTGTGGTGAATTGTGATGAGGTGTTCAGCTGTTTTGATAAGCATTTCACGAAAAGCAGGATTTTGCATTCAGACCATGCTCTCATTTTTTGAAATGAGAGCAGAACTTAAAATATATTGATTATTCACTCCCCTAAAAAAAAGAATAAATACTTCTGGTCTCTGTATTTTTCTACAGGTTTCCAGCATTTTGGAATCTATATTTATTCTCCTAATTGAAACTGCATAAACCCAGCTGTCAGCAGCCCCTATTCCTAATCTGGGTTAGATTCTTTTGCCCCTCGCAAGGAGAACCAGATCTTCTGGGACCCCCATACCAGAAGTCACCTGGTGGGATGTCTTTGAGTGTCACTAGATTTGCTAAAAGTTGGTGAACCTGAAGATATTTTGAATAAAGGGTTTCAAGTGAGCCAGTATTAACAAATGAAATCTTATTTATTATTTATTTATTTATTTTAATACCAACTCAAACAGTAAACATAAATATTTACTGATATATCAGATTGCTGGATTTTACTTGTATGTTTATGCCTTTGTGTGGAACACAAGAACACAAATCTGAAAACCAGATTATTTTCCAACAATACTCACTGTAATTTTCATGGTGGTGACAGAAGTTCATCTCAGAACTGTGTCTTGTATTTCTGCCAACACACAGCATGCTTGACCTGCAAAGCCCTTGCTATTCCAGAACCAAGCCTCCACTGAGTGAACTCTGACAGTCATGCAGACCATGGCAATGTGGATCTGTAGCCAGTTAACAGGAAAGTAACATCAAGAAATTAATTTTCACTTGTGAGAAGCAGTTCTCCAGATAAGATAGTAGAGAGGCATAACTCAACCTATAACACCATTGCCTAATAACTGCTGTTCAGCTGGCTGCAATTTTTAAGTGAATACTCAAAATATATAATTTGATGATGAAACCAAAGTGAGATATCCTCACAGCATGAATAAAAACATTTAAATCAAGACAATGCATTTTGATTAGCTGGTTACCCCTTCCTGTTCACAGAAAAAGTCAGTTGCATTAGATGCAGTTCCTAAGCAAGTATATAATGTTAACAAGAAAAACGTTATTTTTGCCTGGCACTGGCACAGTTCTTGGGAAATCATGTGCTCATGACATCAGGTTAAGCAATTCAGGGAAAGGCCATCTGAATCTGTGCTGTGTCAGAGCTCACTCATTCCCTGTGTGAGGCTTGGTGGCTCCTGCCCAGTGCACTGCTCCCGGAGCAGCAGGGAGGGGTGGGATGGCTCCGGTGGGTGACAGCCAGCAGCAGCAGCCAGGGCTCGCCTTTGAGCCCTTTGACAGCTTCCCACTGTGTCACAGTAGTGCAGTGGATTGATAATTCTGGTGGAAAAGAGGACAGGTGCAAAAAAAACCCGCTACGAGCAGTTTTAATTAATTTCATAGATGTGCTTCCAAGAATTATTTACAAAAAAAAAAAAAAAAAAAAAAACCACATGTACTTATCTAACATTAGAAACATTAGCCTGGGTTTTGGTTTTTTTTCCTCTTTGATTACTATACCCTAATATAAGAAAAAAGAATGACCAAGATATTTAACAGAGAAATCATCATATATTCAGTAAGGAAATTAAAGAATTAAGTAGAATCTATAAAGTTTGAAGAAGAAAATGTAAGATTTATTAGGTTTTCAGTGTCTTTATCCTCAGGCACTGAAATAATGATACAACAATGTGCTGAGAAACAGTGCTCATAGGCTTCAAATAAATTATTATTGATAAAATATTATTCAGATATAATATTGATATATTATTATTAAGATAATAAATGTGCATTAGACCACTGTGCATGCCATACATCTGCAGCTTGACACAATGGCATGCTCCAGGCATATCCCAGAAACTCAAAATCATCAATTTCATCTTTCATTTATCTTAAATCTAGTAGGTCTTTAGAAGCATTATGTATGCAGCAAGTTAAAAATTTCGAAGTAGAATATTGTTATATCAGAAAATTCTATGCATTATATTTTTATGAGCCATCATTTGCAATATAACAAGTCAGAGTAGTCACACAAGCTGGATTTTTTTTCCATTTTGCATGTTTCAGTGTTTCAATTTTTTTCACTCATAATTGAATTTTAAAATTTGTTTTTAAAAGTTATATTTTGATAACATATTACCTTCAGTCCTTGTTCAAAGTACTTTTTAGATGTTTGAGCAAATTATTTATTATTTAAGAATTTTAAAATTTAATTTCATATAATTTAATTAGTTTTCTAAAAAAAAATGTAAGATTGCCAAACATCTGCAGAAATTCGATTCCTTTTCTGCTCATAACCTTATGCCTGCAGCAAAAATTTACCCATTAAGTTATAAAGCAGAATAATATGTTGTCTTTTTGCTCTATTCTTTCTGCAAATGTATATATCTGACAGAAATACTTAACCCTACACCTTTGCATTTCTTATGAGCATATACCAGTAAGTATGTATTACTGCAATTAATTATAGACTGTGTTCAAACAGCAAGAGAAGAAAAGTCACTTGGATGTCTGATGGATAAGGCACTTTAAATAAATTTCTCTGAAGCATTTTATTGGAGCAACGTTAGTTTTTAGTATTAATCAGAGCCACATTTCTAATAGCAACAGCATCTTTGTTAGACTTATATACTTTGTTTTAAAATGGAAATATTGTCTGAGGAAATGTCCTTTTTCAACAGAAATATCAGTTGCAAGAACAGAATTAAATGCAAATCCTAGAAACCTATGGCATCTGACCATTACACTGTACAAGTATTCAACAACCTGATTCAGTCCTCAGCAGGATCTTTCCATTAGATGTAGCAGAGGACCTAAGCAGGCACATCTGAGATGCCTAAGCCAAAAAAATTCCCCTTACACTCCCCACTCGATGATGTCTAAACCTGAAAGCTGTTAAGATCAGTTGGTTTCTCCCTGATTGATTTCAACATTCTCTTAAACTCCTAAAATTTTGTTTCAGTGAATCCCCAGGGCTTCCCCAGCCCCAGGAGATCCTTATCTCCTGCCTAAATCTGATGCAGATGTGAAAAAAAGGCATTTCTCTGCCAGGCTCCAGTAGGGTCTGACACAAGCTGACACAACCTCACAAAAATGTTGTGGCTGCTTTCTTTGCAGTTGCAGCTGAGGGGAAATGCAGTGGCCACAGACATTCAAACTTTCAACCAGGAACGAGACACTCTGGATCAAGTTCTTTTCTTTGCCTGAGGGATTCAGGCTGACATAACCTACCTCCCAGGAGGGTCATGTAAGAACTAAGGTGTAGGTAATTTGAGGGAACAGAAGCCAAGCAAGTATGTGGAGGGGTGCTCTTGGCATATTCTGGCCACATTTTACTCCCAAGGGTTAAAAACAAAAGGCAAATGAGTTTTTTCACTTGTCTCATGAATTTCAGTGCTGACTCAGGACAGGGACACTGAAATGAGATCTAACCACATATATTAATCATTGTTCACTGAATATATGGCCTTGCTGCTTTATAAAGAAGCTTTATGACTTTAAACCTCCCTTAGC
>VZTT01075818.1:808-11415 GCA_013400855.1 Buphagus erythrorhynchus
GGTTGGTCTCCTCTGTGTGAACCACGCAGCAGGAAGGGGGGGGTGGGGGGGGGGGTTTTTTTTTTTTTTTTTTTTTTTTTTTTTGGGATTTTCCTGCTGTCCTTCCCGCGGAAGGGCTGAGAGGAAGCGACCTCAAAGGCAAAACCAACCCTTCATCAGCACAGAATCCAGCCCAGTGTTTACTGGGGACTGCCCCGAGTAAAAATCCCTCCCAGTTAACAAATTACTGGAAGAGACTGTGAGCATCCGTGATGCAGGAGAGGAAAATCCTCAGTGCAACCTTCTGATGCTCCCAGCTGGTCTGGAACCCCTTGTCACTGCCTTGTCACTGGAGCTGATCCTGCTCCAAGTCCCTGTGTGAGGTCTCTGCCTTTTCCTGTGGGTGGATGCAGTGACCTCTTTCTCACGGTGGCACAATTGATGTTTTAAGGCAGAACAGAGGGGGCAAAGCAGGTAGTTATGAGATAATGATGGTTCACGGGTTCTCTTACAAGCTGTGGGGTCGAGGTCAAGCAGTGTTTAATAGTTTTGAGATCTGTAATGGGGGGGAAGAGAAAAACAGAGCGTTTAATCTGTTTTAGCTGTGTGTTTTTGCCCGACATCACAGCACACAGCGAGAGCATTAAACTGTGGTGTCTTACATAAAGCAGCCTGGCCCCCAGGGAGGAGAACTGTGAACCTCTCCTTGAATCACATCTCGAGTACAAAATTTATGAGATCTGTGAACTCTCCCTATATCCATGGCCTCGAGGAAAGCTTCAGGCAGTTTCCACAGTTCAGGTCTGTAGAAAACTCAGGAAGGGAGAATTTTTACCCGTTTGCTGTTGTGTTGGAAATGCAGTTCTCATGGTAGGATAAATGCTTAGGCTGAGGGGAAGCAAACTTGTAAAGCTTAGGGAGAAAGATTATTTTAGGTGAAATAAATAGGAAAAAAATATTGGTGTAGAAAGTTACTTGCATCAAGATAGCAATCAATGATTTTTAATCTCATTTTCCTGTGTTGCAGTCCCCCTGAACCCCATTCCTTTGCCTGACCAGGGAAATATGGGTATTTCATTTTAATTTCAATTTGTGCAAAACCTGAATTCCAGTCACATTTTGTGTCACAGATGATCAGAGCCAGAGGTCAGTCCTTTCTTTGTCAGTGTTTGTCACCACTGCCTTGCACATTTCCTCCATTCTCAGCCCCCCTTCTTCACCTCCCTCCTGTCACCACAATCACAAGAGCTGTAAACCAGCACCTCTTTCCATGGAAATTCTGATATCATAGGGAAAAACCCATCTCTGCTACAGCTGCCTGCAAAGAGTTCATGGTTGTTGCAATTGGCTGACAAAACCAAGTTGTTCCCAAAAAGTGGTGTGAATGAAATCTGTTTCCGTGGGTGCTCATTTCTGCTCCTTAAAGCTCTCACTGAAAACTCACATTATAATGCTGCTAGGAGGTCCTGGAAGGGATGTGGAGCTGGCAGGGTGTGTATTCCCATGTGGAATACACAGCAGTGGAGTCCTGCCTGTGCTTCCCTCCATGCTTACTCTCATTTGAGTCCTTGTTCCCTCAGCTTCTCATTTTCATTGGGTTTGTATAAATCAATTCCTGCTGCAGGGTGTGTTCTGTGTTAATCCTCTGTGGAGATGGAGTTTGTTCCTTCCTCAGCAGTGGGGGCCAGATTTCCACCTCTGTGTTTGGCCTGGCATGATCCTGCCCATCTCTGGTGCTCAGGAGCAGGGCAGCTGCTGGAGAGGCAGGAAAAGCCAAAATTCCAGAGTATCCCATGAACCCTGTGCTGTTCCTAGTTGAGATCCAGCACCCCTGATCATGAGGATTTCTTCCTGGAACGGGTGGTCAGGCACTGGAAGGGGCTGCCCAGGGAGATTTGGAGGTGTCCAAGGAGGTGGCACTCAGTGCTCTGGGTTGGGGACAAGGTGGGGATCAGGCACGGGTGGGACTTGATGCTCTGGGAGGGCTTTTCCAACCTCAGTGATTCTGGGATTTGCAGTGGGGTGATGGCTGTGGCTGGGGAGAGGAGAAGGTTTGTTCTCTCTCTCAAGGTTTTCCACATCCCTGTTGAAAGACAAACTGTTCAGAGGAGACATGGTTGGCAGTTTGCTCTTCTTTGCCCTGGCAACCTCTGCCACAAAATGAGAAGCCATTTACTGAGTCTAATTTCTCCCAGATTTGGCCCTGCCAATGATTAAGATGAGAAACCTGGGATAGGTGGCTGTGGCCAGTGCTGGAATGCAGATGGAATTACCATGGGCACCCTTGCAGAGGCAAAACCCAGCTGTTCCCAGGCAGGAGCTGTGGAAGCTGCTTCCCTTCCTGCCTGTGCTGGCACCTCCAGCAGCACAGACCCAAATCTGCTTTGCTGTCCTTGGCAGGGGAGCTTTTTCCCAGGTGTGTGTACAACCCAGATCCTGCCCTGTTCATGGGAACTGTAAAAATGTGAGGCTTGGAACAAGCTGATCCAAACCAAGGTGAATCCAGCAGGGTGGAAGTGCAGCTAAATTTGCTCTTGTCCTTTAGCAGCATTCTAGCTGTGCCTGCTGGCTTTGAGCCACGTTTGCCTACTTTTTGGAGGGATGTATTGTTTTGCAGAAGCTCAGGTGGAATATCCACACAGAATATTCTGAGTTGGAAGGCATGCACAGAGATCACCCAGTGAAACTCCTGGCCCTGCACAAACACCCCAAAAATCTCACCCTGAGAGCATTGTCCAAACTTTTCTGGAGCTCTGGCAGCCTTGGGGCCGTGCCCATTCCCTGGGGAGCCTGTTTGGAGCTGAGCTCAGGATCACAACCCAGGTCCTGTGCACTGTGCTGCTAAGGAGAGAGCAGGAGCTGCTAAAACAGAGGAAATGTGTAATTTGGTTTGGCCCTTTTGGTGTCAGCAGCCCCAAAGTGGTGTTTAATGTTTGCCCCAGCCTTTGAGGAGTTAAAGCTGCGTTCCCTGGGGGTGTGCATGGATCGGGGTCAGCGCTGCCAGAGTTTTGAGATCCTGGAGATTTACAGAATGAACAGCTTGGCTATGCAGGTGGCAAATTACTGAAAGAGTTGGGAAGCTGCAGGAATGTTCCCCAGCCCATAATTCTCTCCCAAAGAATGTGCACCACACATCCAGCCTGCCAACCTTCCGGAGGCTCCAGAGCCCTGGAAGAAAATGTCTATTCCCTGCATGTTTGCCATTTGTGCTGGGCAACATATTACCCATGGAGCATATGCTGTATACACCACACGCTTTCTGAATCACTCTATTTCTGAAACACTGCATTGGAATTTATACACTGGTTTATTTTATATGTAAATATATATATATGTGTGTGTGTGCATGCATATGCATTATATAGAAGTGGCTGGTGTTACAACAGAGATGTAAGTAAGCAGAATTTGTGTTCAACATGCCTACCTCCACAGGATGGTGTTTTATTCTCTTTTTTTTTTTTGGTGGTTTCTGTCTTGTGACTGATTCAATTTGGAGCTCAAACTATCTGCAAATACCAAAGGAAAATGTATTTGTAAAGCTGCTGCAGAGCTTTTTGGAGGAGATGCATGCTGTGTCCTCAAACAGAAATGTCAGTTGTTCATTCTTATATCATTGTTTCCATTATTATGAAAGGCTGAAAGCATGTGGCAAAAATAACATAAACATTATTGCCATATATGCAGAAGGGGTAATTTTCCAAACTAGATCATCAAATGAAGCCTTGGAGTGTATCTGTGTAATATAATCCCTTGGAAGAGTTGCCCTGCATTTGAAGTTTTCACATGTTTTATAAATGTTTATGAAAAATGCCAGTTGAGCTGATGAAGTCAGGAACTGCCCCTCTAGGCAGGGAAATACAGGCTTTTTGCTGGGGAAATGAATAGCTTATGATTGCTCTGGAATGCAGTGTCAGAGAAGGGAGTAAACCCAAAAACCTGATTGTTTTGTTTTTTTGTTTTTTTTTTTGCTATCTGTTCAAACTGCTGGATGAAATCCCAATTCTCCAAGCCCACTGTTGACTTTTCTTGCCTGATCCTGAGAAATTTTCCATAGCACAGATTTCACTATTGAGGGCAGCACTGCTGTAGAAACCACTGTGAGGAGCAGTGTGTTGTGGGACAAAGTGCTGCTTATTCCTGATCTTTCCACCTGAATATCTGTGTCAGAATAACACCCTGTGCTCCTTAGTGCTCATTGTGCTTGTTTGTGCTGCTTGTCTTGCCAGCATTTCTTCCCTGGGATTAGATGTAGTTTTGAATCTGTGCAGATTTGATCTTTCCTGCCTCAATCTGGAGAGTGCAGCACCACATTTGGAGTTTCTGAGCATGCTGGAAGCACTCAGGGATCTAATGCTGCCTGACAGCTGATTGGAAATCCACTGGTGTCAGAAAGGAAAGCAGCTGTTCCCTCACCTTCTGCAGAGAGGCAAGCACTGCACTGTCACATCCAGGAGCAGAGGAGCAATTGCCCTGACATCAGAGGATGAAAAGATGAAAACAAAGAGGCTGGAAATTAATTTCTTTCGCCCCTCTGTTTCATGCATCCATCAGCAGCGCATCTGGGTGTTGTGGAGCTAATTTAAAAGTGTAATTTCTATCCCAAAATATATTATCCAGTGTGCTTCCTGCTCCCAAATTATGCTCAAGGGGATGCAGTGTGGGGTAGTAGAGGTTATTTCTGCCTCTGTGTGGTGGTTGTGGAGCTGGGATTTCCCTATTTGTGGATCTATGTGTTGCCTATAATGTGTTTTATGCTCCACACAAGTTACTCGTCCCTTATTTACAGCTTGCACTTTTCTCCCCTTCTCTAAGGACCTGCAACTCTTGACCTTTTAGCCTGGTAAATTATTTACACGTGAAACAGTGAATCAAAATGATGGCTCTCAGGAAGATGCTGCTTATTCTCAGGGAAAAAAAAAAAAAAAAAGCACATTTCTTCCTGAAATCTCCTTCCTGAGGCTTGTTTGTCCTTCCCTCCTCATCCCTTCCCACCCTGAGAAGGAGACACTCTCCTTTTTCACAGGGCTGCTCCATTTGCATGGGGAAATGTTTCTGATTTTAAAATATCCCCTTGATATTTTGGGGATGGGGTGAGAGGATGTTAGTTTGATATCTTTCTGGAAGTGGAAAACCATGAAAGAATGTGAAGGAAAGGTGTGTGAAACAGCCCAGGCTGCTCAGAAATCCCAGACTGGGGGAGATACCAGCAGAGCTGGAAATGTTTAAGGCTCTAAAGGCATAAAAGTTATTTCCCATGGAATGGTTTGGGTTGGAAGGAACATTAAAGATCCTCCAGTCCCACCCCATGCCATGGCAGGGACACTTTCCACTGTCCCAGGGTGCTCAGAGCTCCATCCAGCCATGCTTGGAACATCAAGGACTTCTCAGAAAAGTTATTTTTAATATGCTGTAAAGTATATTTTTAACAGACTGTAAATCATAACACTTCTCCTTGGTAAAGCTCATGCAGATCCTTTGCTGAGAGGTGATATTGTAAGTGAGACAATCGTGCACATGGGGGAATTTGAGTTTTTTCCTAGAGCTGTATTAAAATCAAATGGAGAAAATTGATGTTACAGTTCCTGGAGCAAATACCTCATTCCTGCTCACACGGTTTTATCTGCAGGACAAGGAAAACATCCACAGAGAAATGGGAAACCAAGAAACAAAGTGGATTAAAAACTAAGTTATTTCAATACTGTGATTTCTTACCAGGGCATTTTGCCATTAAAGAATTGTGGGAAAATAAATAAGAGGACAATGTTTGAAAAGCAAAGATTTGTTTTGAAATTATCTATATCAGCTCCTGGAGGTTTTGTTTTTTGTTTTTTTTTTTTTTAAATGGCTTTTCCCTTCATGTGAAAAGGCTGGTTCATGCTAAGCACCACCTTTTCTGAAACTACCCTGGTTCTGAGTCAAAAATGGAAAATAAATCATTCTGATATTATAAAACGGAGAATTTTCTCAGATTAAAGCAGTTTATTTTCTCAGGAGCATAAGGAATTCTATAATTCATTCATATTTCACGAGGAAAGTGGCCAGTTTGTGGATATTTCATGAGAAATAAAATTTCCACATAATTAAATGGCCAGAGAGTAAAGTGAAAAGGAACATGTGTAATTCTCATGAGAGATTTTCAATCAGTTTGTTGTAGTTTTAGAAATTGCAACATGATTTGATAATCCTGCTATTGCTGCCACCCATGGAAAGGTGAGCTGCACCTGCCTGCAGTGTCATCCAGGCTCCAAAATTTGGATAATGGGAGAAACAGCCTTGTGTAAAGGAGTTTTTTCACAGTGTGGCTCTGGAAGGAATCTTAGGCTGGGAATTGTCTCCTATAAAGCTCACATTTGAGGGGAAAAAGAACCAAAACAGCCCCAAAACTGGGCTTGATCATGAAATCTTTGGAGTGAAAATTGTCTTTTTTTTTTTTCCTGTTGGTGAGTGCATAAAACTGCCTTTGCCTGAGCTTTGTGCTGTGCTCAGTGCTCATCATTTGCCTAATGCAAAGTAGCCAAACACTGCAGCTGGTATTTGAGATCCTTTTATCCATCTTTCCTCACACACACACACACATCCCCACACCCAGACAAAAGTTGGTTTCCTTTAGGCAATCGGCAGCCCTGGGAGAGTGGCAATTTCTTTGATTGCTTATTGTAGCTGGAGCACTGGAGATAAAAGTTTAATGCATTCTTATTGTCTGGATGCTTTTAAGTATTCAGCTGCAGCGAGCAGTGCAGCCTCATCCTTGTACCCAGCTGAACGTGGGGGTTTGGGACGAGCAGATTCCATGTCAGTGCTGCTGCCTGGGTTTTGTTGGTGCCCATGGAATTGTTTGCATTTGAGGGCTGGGACAGCCCCTGGCAGATGGGGACCGGCCAGCTCAGGTGCAGGACAATGCCAAGGAGCAGGTAAAGCAGCAGGGCACAAATGAGATGTTGCTGTGACAAACTGGCTTGGAAAAACAAAACAGATCTGAAATTTTCCTAGGGAAACCTGCTGAGCTGGGATAGACACTTTTGGTGTGGGTGAGTGCAGGGCCACGAATGCTGAGAGCAGGCAGATCCCTTTTTTCACCATTCTCCTACAGGGGAGAGGTGGAATTGTTCAAATCCCTTTTTTCACCATTTTCCTACAAGGGAGAGGTGGAATTGTTCTCATCCCTGTTTTCACCATTCTCCTACAGGGGAGAGGTGGAATTGTTCTCATCCCTGTTTTCACCATTCTCCTACAGGGGAGAGGTGGAATTGTTCTCATCCCTGTTTTCACCATTCTCTTACAGGGGAGAGGTGGAATTGTTCTCATCCCACTTCTTCACCCTTCTCCTACAGGGGAGAGATGAAATTCTTCTAATCCCATTTCTTCACCATTTTCTTAGAGGGGAGAGGTGGAATTGTTCTCATACCTTTTTTCACCATTTTCCTACAGGAGAGAGGTGGAATTGTTCAAATCCCATTTCTTCACCATTCTCCTACAGGGGAGAGGTGGAATTGTTCTCATCCCTTTTTTCACCCTTCTCCTACAGTGGAGAGGTGTAATTGTTCAAATCCATTTTTTCACCATTCTCCTACAGGGGTGAGGTGGAATTGTTCTCATCCCTTTTCTTCACCATTTTCTTAGAGGAGAGAGGTGGAATTGTTCTCGTCCCTTCACCATTTTCCTACAGGGGAGAGGTGGAATTGTTCTCACCCCTTTTTTCACCCTTCTCCTACAGGGGAGAGGTGGAATTGTTCTCACCCCTTTTTTCACCCTTCTCCTACAGGGGAGAGGTGGAATTGTTCTCACCCCTTTTTTCACCCTTCTCCTACAGGGGAGAGGTGGAATTGTTCTCATCCCTTTTCTTCACCATTTTCCTACAGGGGAAAGGTGGAATTGTTCTAACCAAGACCCGAATTGCAAAGCCACTCCCATCAGATAGAAACAAAAGAAGACCGAGTCCAAGTTTTAGGCTGTCCTAATTTTAGACCAACCCTTGGATATTTCTCTGGCCTTTTGTCCCAGCCCTGGTTTCCCCTTGCAGCTCCTTGGGAGATGCTTATTGTGCTGTTTTGCTGGCATTTCCTCTGCCCTGTCCCAGCCACCATTCAGCTCCTGTTGCAAGAGGGAGGTCAGGACAATAATGCCCTTTTGCTGACACATGGGTAACCCAACCCTCCACCCTGTTGGTCTGCTGTGCTGAATTCCAACTCATCTCATTGCACTGAGGGCTATTGTAGCGTCCTTGCCATCAGAGCTGGGTAATTGATATGCTTGAAGGGACTTTAATGAGGAAGAAAGCTAATTAGTTAATGTAAGGAGTGAAAAATAAGTCCGACAACCTTGTAGTCCATTTTGTTCCATTGCAGCTTCCCACAGTGCTTAGCACAGAGCCCAGTTTCAAGCTGGGCATGGCTGAATGGAAAGCTTGGCAAATTCTGGCAGCAACTGGGAAGCAGAACTGGGTTTAAATTCAGGGTTTGGGTCTGGATGGGGTGTGGTGGGGACACAAACTATGAGTGTCTGTGAAACGGGGAGCTTCAAACACTGAAATTAGGAATGGACTCTGAATTAGGAGTCAGGGCTATGAGGAGCAGCTGGGGGAGTTCAGCCTGGAGAAAAGGGGGCTTGGGGGGATCTTCTCACTCTCCACAACTCCCTGAATCCATCCTGGCATAACACAGTCCTCACTTTTTTAGCCCTGGGGAAAAAAAGTCTGAACTTGATCAGGGAGATGGGCTAGAATATTTCATGGCCTTTATTTTGTTCTCTGTTTGACACTCACTGAGATGATTTTTCTGCCCAAGGAGAAGAGGGCAGAAGGCTTGAAAGGTTCCAAAAGCCTGAAGGCTGTGGAAGTTTCCTCCCTGATTTCAATGGATGCTGACCCCATCCTTCAGAGGGGAAAAGACAACAAGAAAAGAAAGAAAGGGAAAGCAGAAGGAAAAAGAAATGGGATAGGAATACAGCAAAGGGGTGTGTAATGGAATTCAGCTCTGTTTGTCCTGAATGAGTTTTGTTTCCCAGTGTGGCCTCCAGATTTGTGTTCTTTGTGCAGAAATCCAAGTCCTGTAAACACCACCTGCTCCTGGTGCTCGAGATAAAGAGATGGGCTGGAACTGGACCAGACCTTGGGCACTGCTGGGGTAGAGGCTGATCAAAGTGGGGCAGCACGGGAGGCTTATCAATTATTTGAGAGAAAAGAGTCAATAAAAAGCCTTCTTCAGTATAAACAGAATCCTGCTGAGTGTGGTGGGACTCTGAGGAATGAGCTGTTCACATGAGATGAAACTTCTCGTTGTTGATGAGCAGTAATGTTTGAAGACCTCTTTGAGATACTGATCTGGGAGCTGTTGCTTTGTCCTTGCTTGCCTCAGTCCTGCCTGGAGAGCCTGGGAATGGTGCACAGCCCTGCTCTGTGGGGTCAGGGCATTTCCAGCTCCTTTGTCACCAATTTCCTTCTCACCTGAGGTTGTTCATCCCAGAGTCACATCAGAGCAGGAAGGCAAGGAGAAGGGAGTCTCCAGATTCAGGAAAAATGTATTCACAAAACCCAATTCCTATAACTGTGCTGGTGGTGCTGTCCCCCTTGACAGTTCTTAGGAACTCTGGGTTGTGCTCCTAAGCATGTCTGGAGGATTGTGTTCAGCCCTGGGCTCCCCAGGACCAGGGAAATGTGGAGCTACTGGAGGAAGTGCATCACCAAGGTGATTAAAGGACTGGAGCATCTCTCCTGTCAGGAGAAGCTGAGAGCTCAGATTGTTCTGTGTGGAAAAAAGGCTCAGAGGGGATCTGGCTCAGAGGGGATCTCATCATTGAGGGAGCTGGGAAAGGGGCTCAGCCTGGAGAAAAGAAGGCTCAGGGGGGACCTTGTGGCTCTGCACAACTCCCTAACAGGAGGGGACAGCCAGGTGGGCATCCAGGATGAAAAGGAACGGCCTCAGGGGAGCTCAGGGTGGACACCAGCAGGAATTTCTCCATGGAAAGGGTGCTCAGGGATTGGAACTGCCCAGGGAGGTTTGGATCCCCATCCCTGGAGTGTCCAAGGAAGCGCTGGAGGTGGCACTGAGTGCTCTGGGCTGGGGACAAGGTGGGGATCAGGCACAGATTGGACTCCATGGGCTGGGAGGGCTTTTCCAACCAAAATTATTCTATTCCATTCTATTTGTGCCAAGAACTGAAGGCAGGCTGTGAAGAAGACAGAGCCAGGCTCTTTGCTATGGTGCCCAGTGGCAGGAAAAGAAGGAATGGACTCCCAATAACCCCCAAAAGGGTCTGTCTGAACATTGTAAAGCATCAGAACAAGTTGCCCAAAGGGTTTGAAGACTCTGCATCCTTGGAGATGCTGAACAGCTGCCTGGACATTGGTCTTGGACACCTGGATCTGGGTGACCTTGTCTAACAATGATGTCCAGAGGTCCCTGCCCACCTCTGCAGTGTGTGATGAGGTGATTGGTGTGTGTTAACACAGCTCTCCTCCTCCTGGGAATGCTGCCTTCCACATTTATCACACGTTGTGCTGCAAAGGTGACCAGAGGAGCAGGTCCTGTGCAGCCCCATGCACCATCCCCGTGCAGAAATCCTTGTCAGGACACACAAACAAACACACACACACAAACACACACACAAACACACACAAACACACACACACA
>VZTT01075818.1:12816-34040 GCA_013400855.1 Buphagus erythrorhynchus
TGTTTTAACACCTTTGCATAATTCATAGCAAAATTCACACACAAACACACACACACACAAACACACACACACAAACACACACAAACACACACACACACCAAGGCACAGTTGCCATGTGTTCACAAGTGCCTCACACCTACGCTCTCCCTGTGTTGCTAAGGCTGGTGCAGCTCAATGTTTTTTAGCAACCATGAGAAATTTTCCCAAAAAAGAAGTCCTTTAATAGAAGAACTCGAGAAAATGAAGGCTCCTTATCTCTGCTGTCTGGTAGAAAAGGTGCAAAGCTGCCATTAACAAGTGGCCAGCTCCAAGGCTTGGGTTTCTCAGGCCTTTTCCATTTGCTTTTGCACTCTGGACCCTGGTATTTTAATGGTATCTATGTCATTAAAATTTCAACATCCTGATGTGTGAATATTCATCACATCAGTGTTCTGACAGCCACACTTGCCAGATCCAAGGTGTGTTCAGTAAATAGTCTGTGTCAGAAGAACCATTATCAGAGGCAGCTACAAATGTGATACTGACTATCTGGGACTTAATGAGGTGTTCTGGGTTTTTCCCTGTGTCTTAGGTTGCAAAATTGAGGTACTTCATTACTTTCTGTGCTTCCAGCCTGATTTCCACACTGTGCAGCTTGACCTCCTGCCCATCCACTGCCCCCTTTCCCTCTCAAAAAAAAGCTTTTGGCCAATTTCCAGCTAAATTCATCAAATCACAGAGAGAACGAGTTCTTACAAATTTTATGCAAACTGACTGGATAGCAGAGCAAGTCCAATATTAATCCCCCAGTGAGAGTGAAATAGGCCAAATTTAGAAATCAGCCACTGTTAGTAGCTCCCAGCCAACCAATAAACAAGTTTGGAGTGGTGACCCAGCTCTTGCTGCTGCTCCCTCTTGCTCTGCCAAGCACAAGAGAGATGTGGGAGGGAGATCCTGGCTTTTGGGAGAGGGACAGGCCATTGCACTGGGAATTAAAGGTCAGGGATGGAGGGCACAGAGCTGTAGGGAACCAGGCTTCGTTCCTTGTGGTGTGTGTGGAATAACTTGTTTTGATAAGTGGTTCAGAGGCCTTACAAAAATCAATAATAGTAACAGCACTCCCTAGCAACCCTACAAAAACAAAGCAGTGTGTGCAGCTTGTTTTCATGAGCAACAGGATCTGCTTCAGTACAGCACCAGGCTTCAGTCTGAGCCTTTCCAGGGGTCCCCAGCAAGCAGAGAGCAGGGGAAGGACACTGGCCCTGTGTAATGGTGCCCAATCCTGCATTCCTTGCACTGAGCAGCTCGTGGAAGAATTGGGTGTGCAGGGAATTCTGACTTCAGGTTTGTGTTGTGCAAGTGAAGAGCTGAGCAGCAGCAGCAGTCGTGTGTGTGAGCATGAGACAGTTCTAAAGCTCCTCAGTTTCCTTGCCTGCCATGTGCTTCATCTGTGGAGTACAAAGGATGCAGGAACTTAATCTCATATAAAACTTTTTCTTATATAATAATTACTGTGAAGGTGCCCAGGAGATGTTCTGGATCCAGCACAGGTTGGTTATCTGCACAGGGCTCTCAAAATCCACCTCAGTGGCCTTTACTTAGAGGCAGATTTGTCATTTTAGGGAAGTTTAATGAGGCTGAGAAGCAGGATTTGCTGATGGACCACGCTTGGTGCAGGGGGAGAAGGGTCAGAACCCCTCTGCAGGTTTGGGTTTGTGCTGGGGTGGGAGCAGCAGCCCTTTGTGTATGCAGCAGGGCTGAGATGCTCTGACATTTCCACTGCAAACAGCCCTCACCATTTCTGTGTCCTGGCATTTGTGTCTGTCCCACATAGGGGTGAGGTTAATGCCAGCTTGTTTCTGGTCAGGTGACAAACAGCACAGAAGTGTCATTGTCCTCCTTTCTGTCCTCCCGAGCTCAGGTCACTGCTGGCTGACTGCAGAGACATCCCCTGCCCTTTTCCAAGGCTGATTGCTTTTAGCTCCTTTCTGGAAAATGAACACAGCAAAAACCCCTCCTGCATGGAGGACAGGCCCCAACACACAGAAAGGAGCTGCAGGAAGTGCTGAGCCTGGATCCATCTCTCTAAGGTTCACATTTGGGAATTTGGGAGCATGAGAGAAAGGCAGAGCTCTTGGAGGGGAGCACTGAGGCTGCAAAACAGGAACTTTCCCTGTGCTGCCATGGCAAAGGTGACAAGCACACGTGGGTGCTGACTCCCCCTGACCAGTCCCCTGGTGTTAGGGACTATCAGGGTTAAAATGTTATAAATCTGATTAACTGGGTTTGATGGGAGGCAAACCATTTGTATTTCTATTATTCACCTGTGCCTGGACCTTGTGGACCCTCAAGGCACATTTCTAAGCCTGTCCCAGACTGCAGCCCTGGTTCAGTGCCTGGGGAAGTCTGAGGACCATGGGATAACCCAAACTTGTGCTTTCACCTCCTCTCTGCTCCAGCCTGTCCACACCACCTTGAATGCTGGGGAAGTTTCCCAGATCTGACACACTGACTGTACATGCTGCCTTTAAAGGGACTGTGCTCATATTTACTCACTCTTGTAATGACCTCTGGGATCCCTGAACAGATTTGGGCAAAGCCTATGAGGCTTCTTTTTTGGCTGAGGTTTATCCAGATTCAAAGGGAGTTAGCAGAGCAGAATTGAGCAACACATGGAACAGACCTGGAAACAGATTTCAGATGTGAGTGGCTACTCCAGAGGGCCACCAAAGGTCCTGGAGCTGCAAACCCTACAAATCCCAGTGCTTTGCCCCAGCAGGACCTGGCAGTGCCATATAAAGCTGCAGTGTCTCAGTGTGCTGTAGAGGGATGCAGGACTTTAGGTGACTCTGAAATGCTGTTTATTGTACCCAGATACAATAATTTACATCAATTTACAGGTCGTGGGTAACAAGAGCCAAGCCCACAGTGGTCAGCATTGGCTGAAGCCAGTTTTAGTTCTGGTTACAATGCATTATATACTTTTTATTGTAGAGCATCTTAATACATGACAACTAATCAATATTTTTATCTATAGCCTATCATAACTACTAACACTACCATATTCATGTTACTGTGTTTTAATCACAAAAAGTTAGTATGTTATAGTTTAAGCTAGACGTTGTTTTTTTTAGTTTTCTTGCAGTGGAAAATTCTGAGTTTTTTTTTTTTACTTGCAACATTGGCTTTCTTGTTTGCCTGTAAAAATCTTTTTGCTTGCTATAACCATCTTTTGTTTGAGGTGGATTTATCCTTTGCTTTGAGTTATAAAACCGCTTTCCAACTTATTTTACCTTTTGGCTTCTTAGTTATCCAGTAAGACTGGCTTAGTCATTCTTTTCTTTTATATTAAAACTTGCTATCATTTCTATTCCTTCTTCAGATTCTACATTCAAAGATCTTTCTGTTACACGTACATATTTGTGAGACCTTTCTGCCAAATCCTTGTTCTTCCTAACAGCATGCCTATGTGCCACTGTCACCCTGCAGCTTGGAACGTGGCCTGGGCAGCTCTGTAACCTCCTCCAGCAGGCAAATTCCCAAGGGGAGGCATCCCCAGGACACTCTCCAAAAACAGGCAGAGGGAACAGAAAGTTCAGAGCCAGCCTGGAGCTCTGCAGTGTCCTTGAGTGCCCTCCCTGTGCCCCAGCCTGAGCTCCTGCAGCTCAATCCATCCCACCAAACATTCCCTTCTTTCTCTCCACCTTGTCAGGCTCTCCAGCTCTGCTCCAGCCCCATTTCCTTTCTGCCTTTTGAGATCCCTCTTTCCTGAGAGGGTTTTGGATCCAAGGCATGAGTTTGATTTCTCTCCATGTCACGGTTCTCTCTCATTTTGCTCCCTCGGTTGCTTTGTCATGCAAAGCATTTGGGACAGTGTGGTTGTAAGATGTGATTAAAAATAGTGTTTGAACTCTCTTGGCATACAGGACTGTTAATCCCTGCTGAAGCTCGGGGAGGAGGGAGGGTGGATTTGAAGGTGAGGATATATTCCAGTTCAAAAGTACATAAAGCCAATTTGCATTTTAAAGTATTTTTGCCTTTCTGGAGTAACAAGGTGCTGTTTTTTTCCAGTACTTCCTGCAGTATTTATATTTCCCATTGTTAAAATGCAGAGAATTTGGCTCTTGGGGTGAAGACTTCTAGGTCTGTCTCCTTAGTGATCACTGCATCAGGTCATCACAGACTGAGACAGAAACCTGGAGTCTGGGAGCTGATTTTATCAATAATTGGTGCAGTTGCAGATATTGGGGAATGCTGCTTAAGGCAGAGATTAAAATGAGCAAACAGGAACCTCTGTATTCATTCAGGAGCTCCATGTTCTGGATTGGGAATATTGAGTGTGTGTAAAAGTGCAGTGCAAATGGAAAGCTGTCACTTGAAGCAATATCCCTCTGAAATGTCCCCAGTCCTAGAAACAGAGCTTTTCCATGAAGGCAGGGAAGTGCCAAGCTTTTCTTGATCCTCCTTGGCTCTCTGCATTAAAGTTAAGCCAGGTTCTGATATCATCTGTGCCACTGGAAATCACAAGAGCTGTTAATTCTGGATACTTAGAAAGTTTTCAAATAGTGAGCTGACAGTTCTAGAAATGGATATGATTAACTTCAGCACAGTTAATCTAACACAGAGAGAAGTGACAAAGGTTTGGCCCTTACCAAAGAAACATTTTCTGGCTTTGTAGCATACATGGAGAGAATATCTCAGATTCTTTTCCCAGGCTTTGCTCAGTGCACTTCAGTGCACCCACCCCAGTGTAGTTGCACCTGAAGTGGGATCAGTGGAGATAAATGATGTTATGGCAAGAAGGTGAGTGAGAACAATAAGATGGCATTTTCTCTTTTATTGCACCTAAAGCATCTGATCCACAGCTGCCATCTGGGCATGTGAGCTCTGAGGAGCTGCAGTGTCACTGCCTCGGGCTGTGCAGAGCCTGGGCATTGCAGACTTGGAGGATTCCCCTCCTTCCCCACCAGTTCTGCAACCAAGAAAGCTGCTCAGGAGAGATGCCAAAGAAACCCTCCAGCGTGTGGAGAGCTGACCTTGGGCTGCTTGGCTGAGTGCCACAGGCCAAGACACCATCATCCTGCCAAACAAACACCTCCTCATCCTCAGCACAGCAACATCTGTGAGGGATAAAGGCCAGCCCGAGTGCTGATGCTGCCAAACTGTCACCCCATTACAGAGCTGGGGGAATCTCAGCCCTCACCCTGCCCTGGTGATGTGTCCCAGCCTGGATAATGAGATGCAAACTCTTGGATTTGCCTCCCTGAGCAGGCAGGGCTGTCCCAGAGGAGCAGCCATATGTGCAGACTTCAGTGTCCTCACTGGGGCTGCAGATGCTAGAATGGGACTTTTTAACATTTTTTTTCCCCCAGGCTCTGTTGCCTTTGCTGACAGGCTGAATTTTGTCTTTTCAGCTTGTCCCCTGGCATCCTAAATTCCATTTTAATGGAGTTTACTGTGTTGCCCTCTAAAATGGGATGTCAGTGGGTGGCTCCTCACTTGTGTTAATGGACCAGGTAATGATCTCCCCCAGCAGCCTAGAGAACAGCCTGGCTGTGCTGGCTCTGGGCTGATGGGACTGAGCCTCTGGGATTGGGTTTGGGATGAGGAAACCCCTGTGAGAGAATCCCAGGATGGGCCAGGCTGGAAGGGATCAGAGTGTGTCACTGGTGCCACCTCCCTGCCCCAGCAGGGCCACCCCAGAGCACAGCTATGAAATCAGTGCAGGGGCTTGTGTTTGGTGAAGGGCCCAGAGAATTTGTACCTGGCTCTGTGTGCACCCCACTGGTGCCCACATGGATCTCCAGCTGCTGTGTTTGATTGCCTGGGTGTACAAACACTGCTGGCCAGACACAGCTTTGGGGTTTTTTTCTGCTGTTTTGGGACTCTTGGCTTTGCTCTCCTTGGCTGTTTCCATGCAAAGCTGGAACTCTACTCCTGGCCAGGAAATTGAGCTTCACTGGCCCCAACCTGGGCTGTGACTCCAGCCTGGGGATTTCCTCATTAACAGAGCTGGGCTCTCTTCTTCCCAGGAATAAAATAATCATGGAATGGTTTGGGATGGAAGGGACCTTAAAGATCATCTGGTTCCCCCCTGCCATGGGCAGGGACACCTTCCACTGTCCCAAGCTGCTCCAAGCTCTGTTCAACCTGGCCTTGGGCACTTCCAGGGATCCAGGGGCAGCCACAGCTGCTCTGGACACCCTGTGCCAGGGCCTCACCACCCTCACAGGGAACAATTTCTCCCCTAAACATCAGTGGTGAATGTTCTGGGCAATCACAGGAACTATTGATAGGCTGTGGGTGATACAGATAAATGAGAATCATCACTTAAATACAGAGTGAGCAAATGCATCAACAATGTCTGATTTGCCCAAACCAAGGGAGCATCACCTTTGAGAGAGACCAATTTATGGGATGTCTGAACACTGAAATCTTCCCATCCTGGCTGGTTTGGCTGGGTAGGATGCAAGCAGAGGATGGAATCTGGCTGCACATTCCAACAGCCCCTTGCACATCCTGCTGCCACCCCAAAGTGCAGGCACTAATCTTGCTGGAATTAGGCTGGCTGCCTACACTCTGCTGCTGCTGCTGTTGACAGCAATAATGGATGAAGCAGAGAGCAGCCTAGAGTTGGATTTTTTCTTTTTTTTTCCCGGGGAATTGGGTTCTTAGGGCTGGCAGGCTGCACACACAGTCCTTCAGATGTGCCAGCATGTGACGGGCCAGTCACGCAGGCAGAGCTGTTTGCTGCCCTGCTGCTGTATAAAAGGGTATAAAAGATCAGCTCTGGGGAGGATTTTTTTAAAAAGGGGTTACCTCAGGGATGAATTTGGCCCAGGGAGGAGCCTATAAAGCAGCAAGAAACAACACAAAGGGGGGGAAATGAGAGCAATTAAAAAAATGAACCTGCTTGACCCTAATTTTGCAAATCTCTAGCTGTCAAAGAACGTACCTCGACTAATTATGTTTGGATGTGAAATTATAGAATCATTATAGCTGTGATTACACAGGTCCCCCAGCTCTTGCCTGCCATGGTGTCTGGGTGTGTGTGCTTTCTAGTGTGATCTTTCATTTTAGATTTGCTTTCTTGTTTTAGCTGTCCAGTTTTCCAGAAATAGACCTCCAAAAAGAAATAGCCGTATCCCACATCTGAAATGTGTAATTCTCACAAAAAAAGCCTCCCTCCTTTCTCCCTCTCTCCTTTTGGCCTCTAGAGACCAGAGTTGCTGTAGTTGGGCAATTATGCTTCAAAGCTGAGAACTGCACTGAACTTTGCCAAAAACTGCTGAAGCAAGCCCAGCACTTTGGCTTTGAACCTGTGGTGTGGAAGTGCAGTCACTTCCCAGTCAGATGCTCTCAGGGTAAGAGCAGGGCAGCTGAGTTGCAAATATTAATCTAATATGAATGTTGGGTGGCTGAGAAACTGAGCTGAGGTAGCAAATTAAGTGTAGCCTCTCTGATGCAGAATTAGTTCCAGGATAAGGTCTGAGGTGTTTTTCAGGATTTCTGAAAAAAATGTTTTCAGTTTTTCCAGTTTGTCCAGTGCAAAATTTACCCCCTCTTGTGTTATTTCTGTTCTGTAACCCAGCTGCTGGTGATGTCCACCCTCCTTTTCACCAGGCTGCTGAGATGCTCTGCCCAATACCTGAATAATTCAGGAATCCAAGCCTTTATCAGGGACCTTGCTCTGAGAAATCAATATGAGCTGCCATCCTCACCCAACTCTGCAAAAAGCCCTTGCCTGCAGCTCTGATCACCAGGAGCAGCTCTGCAGGAGCAAATTAATGGGCATAGCCTTGCTCTTGTCATTCTGAGCCTCCACATCCCTATTCCAGAGAGGACAGTGGAGCAAGGCAAAGCCTCAGGACACAGGATCTGTGAGCCCTGTCCCTGCCAGCAACTTCCCAAGAATGAACCAACTTTCTGCATCTGCAACAGAACAGTTGGGAAAAAAGCAAACAGAACAAGCCTCTGCTGCAAAATGCCGCTCCCAAAATAGATTTCGGAGAGATTATTACATGAAGCAGTGAAGGGAGGGAAGGATGATTCAGAAAATAGCTTGAAACAGTCTTCTAAGCAGCTTGGGATTGTGTGGTAAATAATGCAGGAAGGAAGGGAAACTGCAGACTGTAAATGGATGTGCTGGAAGGTCTCATCAGCACCTGAAATGTCTTTGGAAACCTTCCAGCAGCAAGGAAACTCATCACAGGCATAACCAGTTATTCTAACAGCCCCCTTGGCCTCCCTGCATCCTTAGAGAAATTGGAATTTCTGAGAATTTAGGGGGAATGGGGCTGGGACACCCTGAGCTTCAGCGTGAGCCCAGCAGCCCTCAGCAAGTGCCAAGGCTCAGGTGTCTGTGTGCAATTCCTGCTGCAGGGAGCAGAGAGGGGACAGGGCAGGGTCTGCTCATTCAGGGCTCTGAGGTGAGGAGTTCAATCCCATCACAGAGCAGGATCCTGCCCTGCACTCCTGGCCCTCGTGGCATTCCCAGGAATTCCCTTGAGTTGGCTGCTGATCTGACCCTGCTCCAGAACAGGAACTGCTGCTGAAAATTTCTCCTCTGGCACCAGAAGTTGCCAGGAGCTTTCCAGAATTTTGCCTTCCTGGCCTCCCCAGCTCATATCCATGTCCCAAAATGACGTGATCTGGCAGCACTAAATGAGTTATGTGAGCTGATGGAGACCAGGTATCCTGCACTGTAACCCCCTCCTAGACATTGCTGTTTCTGCCTCCTCTCTTGGATGTTTAAGACTGTTGTTCTCTCTTTTTTAAAAAAAAAATAAGGTGATGAATTTTAAAAAAACCAGACCCTGAGCTTTAATCAGGGAGGAGATGAGGACCTAGAGGGTGTTGTGTGATAAGGACACAGAGTGAGGAGCAGGGCCATGTGCCCCTGACCCCTTATCACCCAGTACAGACGCTGTAACATGAAATCAGCCCTTCACTTGCATGACAAAACCACTGAAAAGCAGCTCAAACTTTTCTCCCAAGGCCACTTTGTCCTTGCTTTGCCCCTTTCTAGAATGTGGCTTTCAGGCAGTGCCCGCATGGGCCTGGGGACCTGCTGTGCTGCTTCCCAGAAGGAATTTGTGCTCGTTACAGAAAATGGGCAGCAGATTATTTCATGGACGTATATCCTGCATCCTGACAAGTGTTTATGGAAGCAGGCTGCGTGCTCCATCATCGTGCCAAGCAGACACTTGCAAATGTATCCTCACTGAGACATTAATGTGTGTCAATGTGTGTGTAGCAGCAGCAGCGTTTGCATGCTTAATCGGGCACGTGGCCTCTGTTAATTAGACAGTCAGTTAATGCTTTATGTCTGTGGGTCTGCATGGGCAATCATTTGCCCAGAACCTCATTAATTTTACTGGCTGCCCCTCCTCTTGGAGTTCACAAATCAAGCTGAGCATGCACACAAATCCCTTTGAGTGGGTTTCTCTAATAAAGCAAATCAGAGGGAACTCTCAAAGAATACTGAAAACTGCAAAGCTGCAAGGGCCAGCCTGGTGATTTTGCAAGTGGCTTTGTGCTCTGGAATGGGAGCTGCAAAGATCAGCTGAGAATTCCCCTTTGCAGCCAGGGGCAAGCAGGACTCTCCTGACTTTGGGTTATTTGTTGTGTGTGTGCCCACACCCATATACAAACATGTGTCATTGTCCCTGTGAATTTTTGTATGTGCTTGGTGTGGATGTCTCCTCTGAGGCCCCTGCCTGCAGGATGCAGCATCTGCCAATTGTCACAACTCAAGGAATAGCCCAAGTTCACAGATTTACCCTTGTACATGTGGATTCTGTGTGCACAAGGGCAATTTGCTTCCACAGGAGAAAGGAGCCCAGGAGAAAGGAGAGCAGCCAAGGGACTCTGTTGAGAGTGAAATTAGAGAAATAACATTATCACTCACTGTTCTAGACTGAGGTCAAGGGCAGCAATGAGGCCCCTGGGACTGGTGGTGACTGAGGATGTTTGCAAGGGTCCATTTTCCTTCTTAGTGACCAAGAGATCTGCACAGCAGAGAGCTGGGAGGTTCTTGTGCTCTCCCAGCTCGAAGGCAATGAGCATCACTGAAACACTTATCCCAGGGTGGAATCTCCAATGCCACGGGGTGGGATCCTCAATCCCACAGGATGGAATCCCCAACTCCACAGGGTGGGATCTCCAACCCCACAGGATGGAATCCCCAACCCCACAGGATGGAGTCCCCAACCCCACAGGATGGAATCCCCAGTCCCACAGCCTGAGTGCAGAGGATTTCACTCAGGATCTTCTGGCCATCGTTCTGTGTCATTGCTATGCCAAACAACCTCTTGCATGGACAGAAAGGTGAAAATGCCCCAGGAGGAGCAGCCTCTCTTGCCCTCCTCACTTCTCTGAGCTGCTCTGCTGCATCACCCAGGGCTCTTGGTGGAGGCAGAGCAGTTGTGACTGTGCTTTTGCCATCTGCACTGCAGTGCCCATTACGGATGCAGTGCTGAGCAGCTCATTTCACAACTGACTGGAGACGAGGGGAGGTGTGTCAGGGTGAGGTTGTTCCTCTCTGCACTCAGAACTGGGTCTGGGGGCTTGGCAAGGTCCAAGCTTCAGTAGGGGAAAAGCTGCTCTCCCAAATGTGTTCTGCAGAAATGGAAGGAGGGGTTAATGTTTTGTAAAGGGCTGACCTGCAGCACAGATAGACATAATTAAAAATGGGTTGGAGCTGCGGCATGTGAAAGCCTGGGTGCATGTTTCTGTCACATTCCTAAACTGAACTGTTTTTCTGGACTAACCCCGTGCTAGGGGAGTTTTATTTCAGTACTGCAAACACTCAAGAATATATGTGGAAATGTGGTAATTACATGGCTCTGTTCCACCTGTATCTCCAAACTGGACCATGTTATTACTGTGCTCAGGGATAACTGATGGAGCAAGGGAGAAGTGAAATTCAGGTTTTAAAACAGAGAGAGGCTATTTTGCTGGTTTTTATTTTCCCAGTTCTGCTTGCATAAATCTAGACTTAGTTCAGATGTTACAGGAGTTCCAATTGCTTTGGAAAAAAGAAATCAGTGGTAGTTGTTGTGAAATAAATGTCTCTTTGCCCTGGCTGGGAGGGCTGGGGTGAGACAGACAGGCTGATGTGTCTTTAGCTGCCCTGAAACAGCTCCACAAGTAATGTTTAATCAAAGCAAGCTGACATTTGTCTATTGAATTGTTATCAGAATTGCTTAGTCATTCATGTGCCATTGTGTTTCAGAATGGAGAGCAGGGGATTTATCAGACAGGACATGAGCTGCTCCCAGCCATTAGCATTTCCCCCAACATCCAGCCCAGATCCTCATTTCGAGTCACCTTGGGGCCAGGGATCTTCTGACCCCCTCTGGCTTCTGATTCGAGCCCTCCTGGGAGAGATTTTCTAATTCATTCCCCCTCAGCAGGCCAGTTCTCCAGATTTTTGGGAGTAGCTTAGGGGTCTGCCTGCTCTTGGTTCTGTGCCACCATAAGGAACCCGAGAGATCTCCAGCAAACATGGCCAAGCCCAGCTTTGCTGTAAATGAGGTCAGAGGATCAGGAGACTGATTTGGAGGCAGTTTGGATCAGAATCTTTGCCCCCTCTTCTGCTGGGTCCCAAGAAACAGCCATGCTGGATTTTTAGCTGTGTGTGGGAGGAAGAGCAGAGGTGTTATTTGGAGTGGAGGGGGGGCTGAGTAAGGAGAGAAGGGGTGTTTGGTTTGTGTGTGCGAGGGAGAGACAGACAGACAGACAGACAGACAGACAGGGTGAATGTGTTGCTGAAAGCAGCAGTGAAATCCAGGCAAGGTGTAGCCATAGAAACACCCTGTGCTTGCTAGTAATGGCTCACAGCAGCACAGCCCATTCCTTCAGCCTGTGGGAACCAGAATATTTTGGGGATATTTTAGGTCTGTGCTTGCATGCATCTGCCCAGGGCGTGCACATGCACAACTTCCACGTGCCTGTGGTAAATACACGAGTGCCATGAGCACAGAAATCCCTGCCCAGTCTCATGGTGCTGCTTAAGGGAAGATACACTGGAAGGCTGGGGTGGAACCCTGGGCTTTTCCTAAAGGGCAGCAGAGCAGTGGCAAGGGATGTGCAGGTGGAGCAGGTAGAGAGGAGAGGTCACAGCTCACCATTACCCAAAAATGCCTGTTCCCCTCTGGAAGCAGAACAGCACCGTGGAAAGATCCACCCAGGATCTTTGCCTGGGTGGGCACAGGGTGGGCCATGGGTGTTCTCTGTGGGCGTGGGTTTAGGCTTGGTTTCAGCTGATCTCAGTCCCTGCTGTTGGGTCATGTGCTCTCTCTGGTGCCAAAATCAGCTCTGAGCGATCTGCCAGATTAGGAATCTGATCCTTCTGAAAACTAACGCAGCAGAAAGGGAAAAGACAAGCAGACAGTTTCCAGCTGGATCAATTCCCTGGCTTGGCTGATGCTCATGCCAACAGAAGGACAAAAGGTAGGGACAGGAGCAGGGACAAAGTGAAAATACCCATTTCCTTGGCAGTTTGAGCTAAAATCAGCTTACTTACAAAACCACTGCTCTCTGAATCTCTCCTGTCTGCACCAAAAAAGCCAGGAGCTGGGATGAGGAGCACAGGCAGCTGCTGAAATACTCCTGTTCTTGCTGGGTGCTCAGGGAATATTGGAAGGGAATGCTGGGCAGTAACATTGCAATCCCTTACCTCTGATTTTAGGTGCAGATTGTATGAAATTTATTAGTTAAGAGGTCAGTGTCCATGAGTCTCCACAGCCCTGCATTCCCAGTGGGTCTGGAGAGGAGTCAGGGCAGTGTAAATGTAAATGGGGCTGAAACAATGTTTGGCTGAATCTGAACACGAGGGAAAGAGAAATTCTAGCACCTCTCACCCAGCACACCACATGCTTTGGGTTGCATCTCTTGTATCAAAATGGAAAGCTGAAAATCTGGGGTCTTCCTGAGCATTTATTGGTGGGGAAAAGAATTCTACTGGAGTTTGATCTTTTTAATCCAGTTCCTGTTTAGACATTGCCACGTCTGCTCTGCTGCACAGTGAACGTGCCAAATGGATGGGTGTCAGTGCAAATCAAACTGATGTCACATGTGGGTGTCACACAGACGTGAGTGCCACACAGACAGGAGTGTCACACAGACAGGTGTCACACAGACACAGGTGTCACACGTGTGTCACACAGACAGGTGTGTCACACAGCCTGGGGTGTCACACAGCCAGGGGTGTCACACAGCCATGGATGTCACTGAGCCATGGGTGTCACACAGCCAGGGGTGTCAAACAGCCAGGGGTGTCAAACAGCCAGGGGTGTCACACAGCCATGGATGTCACTGAGCCATGGGTGTCACACAGCCAGGGGTGTCACACATCCAGAGGTGTGTCACGAGCTGCTGTGCAGCTCCAGCTGAGCTCAGGGGCAGGCAGGAGCAGAGGGGCTGAGCAATCCCTGCACTGAGCATCGCTGCCTTGTGCCCTGCACCCACAACTGAGGCTCGAGCTCAGGCTCTCCTGGCTCTGCTGGGTTTGGGCTCCTTTCCCGCACCCTCTGTGTTTTTTGTTCCTCCCTTCCCTGCCCACTGCAGCCCAACCCCAAAACAATAACCAGAGGAAACCTCTGGCTGCATAGTTCTCATTCCTGAGTGGGTTGCATATGGCTTTGCTTTGGGTGGAGACGAGCTTGTGCTCAGACTTGGTTTTACTCCTATTGTTTCCAACCTGAGCGAGGCACCCCTGTCCCACTCCCTGACCTCACTGCATCCACCCTCCCACAGCACCAGTGGTGGTGAAACCCTCCCAGCCCTGACATTTGGGAGGCTGTGAGATGGGAGTGTGGGCTGCCTTCAGCCTCAGAGGTGTCCAGCACAGGCAGGGGTGGACAGGAAACACCAAAACCTCTGTGTCTCTGAGATGCTTTCCCAGCCCAGAGCAATACCTGGGCACCTATCCCTGCTGTGAGAAGATATTGCTGTGTGTGAGCATTAAAACCACGCCATGTCAAAGCCTTTTGCATTTATGCTCAGGATGCCCCGTGGGTGATCCTGCTTGGGTTAAAGGTTCGTGTGAGAAAATAATGGACGTGACCCAGCAGCTCCAGCTTGGGCAAAGCTTCTGTTGGGGAGCGGGGATAATCAGAGATGGGATCTCTTGATTTCAGCCTCTTGGATTTAATGGTAGGTTTTATTTTGCACAGCCTTGCTTTGGAGTAATTTGTGTCTTTGTGCTGCTGTGAAATCAGATTTTCTTTTTTGTGGCACCGCAAGCTCGGGAGGAGTTTTCTGAGGGAAAGTGCAGAGACAGGACCTCAATTTTTTCTGAGTGACCATACAGCAAATGTGCTCCTTTGGAATGTCACTGGTTCCCCTACCAGGAAAAAAATGAAATAAAACCAGAGTGAATGAAGAAAACAAAAACCAACGAAAAAACCCCAGCACATGGAACTTCAAACTCTGGTATTTTCTTACAAAAAAAAATGACAGTGCCCCCAGAAGCTGATGTAAGGGATAATAGAGCTGTGCTGGAAACAGTCAGGCAAGAAGCTCTGATGATTTAGGGGATGACAGGAAATCCTTTTTCCTGCTGCTGGGAAAAAATATGGAGTGTGAAGCAGATGACTTTGCTGTGTGCACCTCTCTCTAATTGGGATGTTGCAGGAACACCTCTTTCTGCCAGTGGGATTTATTTGGGATTAATCCCCCTCATTGTGTGTCCCTGGTCACAGCAATGGGCAGAGAGCAGAGGAGGCCATCCTGCTCCACCAGCTGAGCCTCACAGGAGGTTTGGGGTGGAAAATGGGGGGTCCTGACCCAGCAACCCCTTCTCTTGGTCCCAGTGTGACCCAGCTCCAGCCTTCAGCCCCTCGTGGAGATGAAGGAGAAGGTTGGTGCAGCCCCCTCCTAAACTGTGAGGTTTATGGCATTTTGAGGTAAACTGTCACCTAATTTAGGTTTATTTTTGGGTGCTGGTTGTAAACTGCTTGTCAGACACAGCTCCAGGGGTAGGGTGGATGGAGGCAGCTTTATTCTGCTCATTCTCCATCTGCCTGCATGGGCCTGGCTGTGATTCTGGCAGTACAGCGTGTGGCAAATATCATAACTGCAACTATCCTGGAGCTGTAGCTACAGCTGAGATTCCCTCTATATTTTTCAGTGCTTTCACACCAGAGTGGGAACTGCAGTAGATTTTTCTCTCACTTTGTTTGTCATATCTATTTCAGCTCTAAGCTAAGACCACAAATTACTGCTTTATGCACCGTGTCTCTGCAGCAGTGTGTAATATCCAGACCTCATGCAGTTTGGGACTTCTGGAATCCCAGGAAAAGCTGTCCCTGCACATTTCAGCTGGACACCAGTCTTGGGGCAGGGGAGGGTTCGAATGGGTGGGATTTGGGTGGGTGATGTGTGGCTGGAGAGGAGCCCAAGCTTGGTCCATGGATGCTTGGCTTTCCAAATCCCCTGGAAAGGGGAGGAATCACACGGCCCCGTGGCTGGGCTGCTCCTCACAGACCTGCTGCTTGTTGTGGGTGGGCTTGCTCCAAGTCATGCCCTGCCTGGAGGCACAGGCAGCCACAGAAAGGGTTTGTTATCTGTGAACCCCAGGGCTGCAGTCTGGGCAGGATCCTGTCACGTGAGGCCTTGTGGCAGCTCTTGGGCTGGGAGATGCTCTGGATGCTCTTTTGCACTGAAATAAGGAACAATCCTATCTTTTCCCCCCTCCAAACAAGCCCATTAATCAATTAAAATCAGCGTGAGCATTCTCAGAATTGGTGAACACATCCTTCATGTTTATGTCTCATAGGGAAAAATGTGTATGGGAAAGGCAGCTCTTTTTTACTCTCCCTGAAAGCCCTGAACTGAGCTGTTGTGTGCACAAAGGAGAGGCTTTCTGTGTACACAGCAAAGAGCAGCAAACACTGCCAAAAATTCTGCATCTCCAAATTGAGATGTTCCCTCGCTTTTCCGCTGAATTACCCAGAGCTCGTGGGTCTGGGAGGCTTGGGCTGGATGCTTGATGGGAACAGATGTTCTTCCAAAATTTCCAGCGTGTTTTGTTTTGGATTAAAGCAGGAATAGCACAAGAGCAATCTTTTGTAGTAGCTGGCACCTCCTGGCCCTGGCCCCAGCCACAGTGCACACAAGAGGCTGATGCTGCAGTGAGACACAGGGAAGAGCGAGCTGGAATTTTCTGGACCCTGAAAAAAAGGCTTTAAACCATGTTCCAGAGTTTGTACTGGTTCTGACAGTAATTCTCCACCCTGGCTTTGGTCACTGGGGTGTATTTTTTTAAGGAGAAACTGGTTATTCATGATGGATCTGTCTGTGCTGCCTTGGACTGAGACCTTGGTGTGTATTTTGGGATTGAGCTCAACGTGGTGAGTGCATCCCTTTGTTCCAAATTATGTCTGTTCTGGAGAAATATCACTGCTTTTTTTGCTGCTTGAGCCTGGTTCTGACTGCCCACAGTCCTTTTCTGCACCCAGACATGCAGCTCTTCTCCTTCCACCTCATTCCCAGCTGGTGCCAGCAGCACAAAGCTTTGGAATGTTGCAGGTCAGTGGGTAACCAAGAGCTTTGGTGGAGAGACACTGCTGGAAAACTCCCCTTGAGGAGGACAGAGGTCGTTGAAAATGCTGCACAAATGAAAAAACAAATGCAAACCACAGACCTTCTCTGGGGAAAGCTGCTGAGGGACACACCTGAGTGCTGGCATGGGAGGCAGCTCCATCCCCTGCACTTGTTTCTGGTCTTCTCCTGTTCTTATTTTGGGTGTTTCCACACATTCAGTGGGATGCTCCCTGCACACTGTGCTTTCCTGGCATAAACTGAGGCTGCTGTGAGCAGAGGAACCAGCACCTGGCACCACTCCTGCCTTTGATGTGCTCAATCAGCATATCAAGGTGTTCTGTCACTTGCCCTTTTGCTTCTTGGCCAGGGAAGAGCTTTTTTTCCCCTTTTCTAGCTCCATTTTCTAAGCACAGTGAATCCATCACGTTCATTTGTGTTGGTCCACCACATCTGCCAGTTACTCAGGGAATTCTGTATCTTCAAATCTCCTGATTTATGAGCTCAGGAAGGCTGCCCCTGTGCTGGGCACAGCACAGTCTTTTGGAAATGCTTGAAAGCAAAATATAATAATAATAATAATAATAATAATCACCATAACCAAGAAAATACAGCAAACCATGATTTGGGTGTAAGGAAGCTTTAAAGCAGCAGCCTGGGGTACCTCCACATTTTAATCTCCAAGCAACATCCCTGATTACAGCAAGATGAAGCCCAGGCTGGGCTGCCAGCTCCTTGGAAACTTGGAAATGCTCTCATTCCTTGTTCACTTTGCTTTCTACACTGCTGCAGATTGGCTTTAGAGCTCAGCTAGGAGATGCTTTATTGGTGTGAGCTGTAACGACTGTTGTGTGAACATCCCCACATTTGGGCTTTTTCTCCACGAGATTTTGGTGATTCCAGCAAACTTGCTTAAATTTTATGCAGCACAATGTTTGTCCTGCCCTCTGGGTTTTACCTCCGAGCTGGTGGGATATCCTCATCAGGCCAGGATGTGTTTTTACCAGCCTACCAAAAAGACATCACTGCTTGTCTTTTTTTTTTTTTCCCTGCCTTTTCTTTATTTCTTTATTTTTTTTTTTTTTTTTACAAATATATCCATGTGGCTGAGCCAAATTCCTGCTGGCAGGTGCAGGGAGGTCCATCCAATTCTCTGAGCCCCAAAAGCCTCTTCCCTGTGCTGGGGGCTGAGCTGGCTGTGCCTCCTTTGGGGGTCTTTGGCACAGGGACATGGGACAGTCCTTTGGCTCTGGCCATGCCCATTCCAGCCCTGCTCCATCTGCTCTGGGACCACGAGCTGCTGGTCCTCACCAGAGGGGAGGTGGAGGATGCTCATCCCAGCAGCTTTTCCCCCCTCCCCTTTGTTCATACCAGGAGCTCCACACAGCCCAGCTCCCATTAGCAGGAGCTGGCACAAATTAAAAACAAATTTAGCCCCGGTGCCTGTGTTCGCAGCGAATTTCACCTCGGCTGATTATTTTTATGGCTTGTTGACAAAACGGGAACGTGTGTGCTGGGAGCCTCTTGCAGGTCCCTGGAAAATGCCAAATGAGTCACTCTGGGAAGGCTGAAACACATCCCTCCACATGGAGCACGCACATGTAGGGTGGGAACGGGGCGCCCACCATGCTCGTTCATCTCCGTAAACCATTTTATTTTTTTTTTAATTTTTTTTTTGGCCATTTTTTTCCCATTTCTGGCGCGTACGCTCTCGCTGCTTTGTCGTGATAGCTGCATCTGCTGCTCCAGGCTCACCAGCACGGCCCCCTCGCCCCCTCCCCGAGTTGCCAGGCAGCAGCTGATGGCTCCAACGCCCATTGGGAGCCCATTACTCAACTCCTCGCGTGTGCTCGGGATTATTCCCCCCGTTCTGCTGATGATATTTACGGCCGCAGCTGCTAAAACGGTGTTTGCAAATTTATGCTGATTTGATTAGCTAGTTTAGTCATCATAGCTTCTAAGAGCAGGATCTGGCCATAAAATTGCTTTCTGCTCCGTGTGACTCGCTAATGGGGTGTCACATGAGAGCACGAGCGAGGGCTGCAGGAGACCATATGGTGCCTCAGAGTCTCCTCCACCACCTCCAGAAAATGTTTTACCCTCTGCAGCAGCACCGTGGGCACGGGATTATCAGCTCTGTTGAGCCATCAGCTCAATGATGTACCAGTGAGTTTGCAGGGGTTGGGATAAAACCAGCCCTCAGTTGGCCACTGAGCGCACATTTTCTTACCCCGTGATATTTTTTGTCCCCTGGGCTGCTCAGAGGATTCACAGAGGTGCTTGGAGTACGTGGGGTTTTTGTATCCAGAAATGCCATCCCCATTTCTGCTATGCACCTCCACTTGAGGCCTGTGCCTGATGGATTTGGGCATGGCTCACCATCTGCCATTATCTGTGGGTGATGGAGCTTTCTCTGCGTCAGCCACGACAGAAATAAACTCACTCCACCTTAAAATTCAGCTCGCTGCCATTTAAAAGGAAAAAAAAAAAATAAAAAGGCTAAAACCTTGTTTTCCTCCAGAGAGATTTCCAAATTACTACCAATACTATAGATATGTTTTAACCATCTGTGTAATTTTGAAGTCTCTCNGTTTTAACCATCTGTGTAATTTTGAAGTCTCTCTGGATGAAGAGGAAGCATTCCTTTCATACAATAAGTGCTACCTAAGGTGTGCTCTTAATATTTTTAGGCTTATTTTTGCATCGATGATGTTCATTCCACCTTTCCTTAAAGCGGTTTTTGACTTGGGAGGCAGGGCTGTGGTGGATCTGGAGACACATCCTCCAGCTGAACTCCCTCCTTTTCCCAGTGCCTCCCATTTACTGCTTCCCAGCCACTGCCACCATTTCAAAGGATCCTTTCAGAGGCAGTTTCCTCGCTTTCTTCACCATGACTCTTTTCTAGGGCTTTTCAGACAAGTGCACTCACACACTGCTGTGCCTCAGGTTTTTTCCTTGGTTTCTTTGAGCTTGTCTTCTTCTTCCCCTGATCCCCCAGGCCTTTCAATTACTTTTTAATGTTCTTCTGGCCTTCTTCCTGAAAAGTTCTGTGAGCATTACCTTGCCTGTGGCCCTATCCAGACAGGCTTTGAGCAGGCTATAAAGCAGTTGCTCATCTGGGATGTTGAAATCGGAGTCTCTCTGTCAGACATCCATAACACTGGACCTTCTGCACACTGTGAATGGAAGGGGACTAAGTTCAGCATCAGGTTATGTGGATTTTGGCTCCCCTGCCATCATTCCAGAGGGGGAAACAGGCCCTGTGTGATGGGTGAAGAGGGGAGGTGGTGGCTGGGTGGAGCTGGTCCCAGGTCTCCATTAGGGGAGCAGTGGGGAATGGTGGAGGCTGGGGAGAACAAAAATTCCAGGAGAGGTTGGCAGATGAAAGCAGAGCTAGCATTTGTAGAGGGCATGAGTTCATTAGCAGTTAATATTTTTGTTTAGGACTGTTCTGAAGAGAATCAACTTGTCCAAACCACTTACTCCAAGCTGCAGAGTTCCCCTCCTGGGACCTGCGTAGCAGTGCCTTAATCATTTTTAGAAAAGCCCCGTTGGATTCCTTAATTTTGTTCTATTTCAACAAAACGTTTTGTTGTTTTTGTGCCATAAGGATTTAACACCTTCATCAGGGCTTTGCTTTTCCTGTCTTGAACCTCAAGCTGAGGGTAGAGGGCAGATTTTGGAGAAACGTGCCCAGATTTGTACGAGGTTTTGATGGCGCTTATCCCTCCTGCACAGATTGTTTGCCCATATGAAGCAATTCCCCACCTTGCCCACATTAACATTTCCTGATGAGCCAGTGTGTTAATTTTGTGCTCCATGCCTCTCTGCTCACGGGCTTCTGCTGGCAGAGCGGCTGCCTCCCCTTCTGTTAAACTACCCCGTGCTACCCTGCCCTCAGCTCTCACCAGCCTCTGCTGGCTTTGGGAATCCATCCCTTTCCCCTCTGAGGCAGCAGCACATTCTCCCCCCGCAGATTTTATCCAAGAGGAGCCTTTTGTATCCCCGTTCTTTAATTAAATAGAACGCCCTGACTCGATCGAGACATAAAAGGCATGGCACAGAAGCTCCCTGGCAAACCATCAAGCAGCGTCCCCCATCTGAGCTGATAAACTCAAGGAGAAGCTGCCCTTTCAAGCCTCTGGAAGACTAAATACCAAGCCAAGATGTGATACTGCAAGGCCACGATAAGAAGGGGACTAAATCAAGAGTGCTGATTGAGTGGGAGGAATAAAGGGAGAGAGGGAGCCCAGTGTGCACCTTTTATATAAAAATCCTCGCAGGGAATCAGGTGGGAGCAACAGCTCTTCCCATCCTGGCACGAGCTCTGCTTCCCATCCCAGATCTGCTGTATTAGCAGGGATGGAAGGAGCCAGCAGGGGGAAATGCCAGGGAAAAGATGCACTCAATTAAAAATAGAGAGAAAGTCCCCAAAGCTCTGACACGGTTTTGTCAGACAGGACTTGCAACAGATGATTCCTGTGAGGATTTCTCGCTCTTGGGAAACGCTTTGCGGATTGTCATCGCCAGGGAACGGGCAGCAGGAAAGGCACAGAGAACAGAACAGGCCCAGGGGGAGAGGGTGTTAAAAGAGCCACAGCTGAAAAATCAACATGGAAATTACATTAGAAATGTTTGCTCTCGCTGCTTGCAACCCGGACATTGCGCCAGTCGGAGGCAGGAAGTGAAACTGTCTC